>SZWC01003764.1:59044-101254 GCA_023375785.1 Penium margaritaceum
AAAGGAATAGCCTAGGCAGCAGGTTGGGGCAGCAGCGTTGTTGATGCAGCGTGCGGGCTTCCACGCTCGTTGCTTAAGTCAGCTGCCCCCTCAGTCTGCTGCTCTAGAGTCTAAGTCTGGAAGCTCTGGGTTTGTTACTCAGAAACGCGCGCGCCAGTGTTAGCGCCAGAAAGCAGCTGAAAACTGTAAGTAACTGATTAGTAATGAAGAATGAACAACAATGGGAGACCCCTCCAAGTTCTAGGCCCCCCCCAGCTCTGTAGAGCTTGTTACTCAGTTCAACAGCCAATCAGAAAATAGCTCAGTTCAGGCTGGCAGGTTTTCTCGGTGAGGCCTGCCAGACAGCCGACAGCCCAAAACCCGGGCGTCGTCCGTTTTGCCTGAAAACTGGACCATACCATAATACCGCCGCTGCGAACGCAGCCGTGCGGTCAGAATCTGCTAGAAAAATAGTAGCGAGGAGTTATGGCAGCCTAAACCCAGATAATGCCCAGAACGGTTTATGCTGCCACACAGGGCCATGCAACATGCAACTGGGACCCTAGGCAGTGCATGACGATGCCGACGCAATGGGATGCGCTGGAACGCATGCAAGCAGCAAATGCGGTGTCAGTGACCGCCGGCAGCACGACCGCCGAGGAGGCCTGCCGATGGAGCTGAGCGCGTCGCCTGAGAGGGGAGGCTCCAGCGAACTGCGAGAAGTCCTCAGCGTGCGTCGGCTCCACCGGACGACACTCCATCAGCGTCGAGTCTCGCCGTCAGTCATCTGCACGCCGATGTACACAAGCCGGGAGGACACAACAGAGCACAATGAGAGATGTGCAAAAAACCAACAGTTGCGGGACTACCGATCACACCTGAGGGATATGACGCAATCCTCGTGGTTGTCAATAGGTTTTTCAAAATGTCTCACTTTATTCCGACAACGATCACTGTCACTATCAAAGGAATAACGCGGTTGTTTCTAAACAACGTCCTACGACTGCACGTGCTAGGAACCATCAAAAGCAACAGAGTTGGTAAATTTACTGGCCCTTTATGGCGCGCATTGATGACTCACTATGACAGCCGGATCCAGCTTTCAACAGCGTCTAACCCACGAACTCATGGCCAAACTAAGCGGACCAATATGACACTAGATTAGCTTATCCAAACGTTATGTGAACTTCATGAAACGGATTGGACACAAAAATCCCCAGCCACCGGAATCGCATACAATTTAGTAATTTCCACGGGTAAAACTCCATTTGATGTGGTCTATGGCAAACTCCCCGCCACACCAGCTGGACTACCCAACCAGAGTAATATTCCCGTGGTTGACGTTTTATACCGCGACTGTCATGCCGAATAGAGCGTATATGGTGAACAGGTGGAAGTTACGAGGCGATTTTGAATTTGGAACACTTGAGCAATTTATAATTAGCAGTAAGTGTACTTCGATGACAAGTGCCAAAATTTTCGAACATATATATACAAGTTTTGAGTTACAAACACGGCATACTCAGGGTTGTTCGGTCAATTGTCAAGCGACGTGTGCGGAGTTGCGTCGTGAGTGGTCGGATTCGAGAAGGTCCCCCAAGAAATCGGGGGTCTTCGAGAATCAACGATGAAGATGCAAGACGCATCTTCATAAATCTGGATTCGTCTTGGTGCGTCAAGACATCGACCAAAAGGTCGTAATACTTCTGTCATAAATTCACGAGAGTGGTCAAAGTTGTTGGAAGGCTTGGGAATATTCACTTGAGGCGGGAGCAGTTTGCTGGTTTGTCATCGACCGTGGCAATGAATATCGCGGTCTCGCAACACGATGGGCTATTTGTGTAATAACAAAAATGTCCAGTCGGAAAGATGAGGGACTTGTGTACGTCTGGTACATAACATTTCCATCCCTTTTAGCTGTGACGTCCCGGGGCGTATTCAGATGTGGCCAAGTGACGACGGTAATAGCCGTCAATTAGGTGATTCACATCTTGGAGGTTGTCGTAGGGTTCCCAGCTGTTATGCGCAGCATCGTAGCCGTACCACTTCATGAGATGTTATGTTGTTTTGCCTCATCGTCAATGGCCGAGGATGTCCTCAATGACGTACTCTGTGTCCTCGTCCACTTGAACGGGAGGCGGGAGAGGGACATCC
This sequence comes from Penium margaritaceum, assembly GCA_023375785.1. Taxonomy (NCBI): domain Eukaryota; kingdom Viridiplantae; phylum Streptophyta; class Zygnematophyceae; order Desmidiales; family Peniaceae; genus Penium; species Penium margaritaceum. Next base: position 61,178 of record SZWC01003764.1, read on the forward strand.
CTGCCGGGGAAGCTCTCTCCAGGGTCTCTGTAGTGCTTGAGTCTACTAATATGGAACACCGAATGGACTTGCATAGTGCCGGGGAGTTAGAGTCACATAATCACAGGGGTTTGCATGTGCTCGATCTCAAACAGTCCCAACCTGTGGGGTTGGAGCTTCAAATAGTGGGCTCCATGGAGTTTGATGTTCGTCGAGTTGAAAAGAACTTTGTCCCTGGTGGCAACATGTCATTGATGCGATGTCGGCTAGCTGCTCGCTTCATCGCTGCTTGTGTCTTTGTGGGTGTCTATTGTGTTTCCTCCGAGACGGTGGTGAAGTCTCGGCATTGAACGTCGACTATGGGAATGTTGCTGCGCCTTTGCTATCCGACCGGTGTGGCGGGAAGTTTGCCGTGCACCATTTCAAACGGAGGTGTACCAGTTGCGGAGGAAACTGCCAAGGTATATGAGATTTTGGCGGTCGGGAGTTTTGTGCCTAATCCGTCTTGTGAGCTTCATATAGTCTTAAGAGACGTTATTCGAGCATTTGGTTTTTCCGCTCAGTTTGACCATCGGTTTGAGGTTGAAACGTCGTTGAAAGTTGAATTCTGCTGCCGTAGCGAATCATCTGTTCGCACCGGCTGGTGAATTGGCCATCTCTGTCCCTTGTGATGGCTCTCAATACGCCGTATAGCCACACGATGTTGTTTAGAAACATCCGTGATGTTCCCTCAGCGGTGACGGTGGTCGTGATTGGAATGAAGTGGGACATTTTGGAAAACCTATCGACGACCGCGAAGATTCCGTCATATCCCTCGGGTGTGACCGGTAATCCTGTGACGAAGTCCATGGAGATGTCAGCCCGTAGTTCCGTTGAAATAGGGAGCGGTTGCAAAATTCCGGGTGGTCGTGTGTGACGGGATCTTTTTCAATGTCATGTGTCACAAGTTTTGAGTTGGCCATGTCGGATTGCATCTTGTCCCACCAGTAATGTTTCGCCAGCTTCTTCAACGTCTTGACCTCTCCAAAGTGTCCACTTGGTCCTGTGTCGTAGCATTCTTTGAGCAGCATATGGCAAAGTTTGTCTTTCAGGAGGACGACCACTTGGCGAGTGAAGCGCCGTCGCCAATAGGGTACGTCGTACCAGAATTTTGCCTTGTCGTACCCATCGTGTTGGTCGTAGCCTCATGCAAACTGCCGCTCAAGGTACGGGTATCGCAGTAGATGTAGCATTGCCACCTCGGTCATTAAATCTGGACGGTGGCTGAGTGCGTTCACCGGGTTGATTTTTCCTAGACAATACTCGATATTGTAGTGGAATCGCCGGGATTCGAGGAACTCCATCCATGGGGTTTGATGTCGACTAAGATTCGACTGTGTTTTCAGAAATTTTAACGCATGGTGGTCAGTGCGCACGATGCATCGGCGGCACCCCAGGTTATACTGCCATGTCTTGAATGCGTGTACGAACACCGGCATTTCTTTCTCGTGTACGGTGTAGTTGAGTTCCGGTCCTCGTAGTTTTTGAGACATGTAGGCGACCGGTTGCTTGCCGTTGCCGTGGTCTTGTAGGAGGACTACGCCAATGGCTTGGTCTGACGGGTCTATAGCCATGACGTAGTCGACCATTGGATCGGCTAATCATAGGGTTGGCAGTGAGGTCAGAGCATTCCGCAAAGTGGTGAACGATTCTTGATCGCTCTCTCTCCACCGCCACTCGTTTCCTTTTTGAGTGCGGTCGGAAAGAGGCGCTGACATCCACTCATAATCCTGTATGAATAATCGCCAATAATTGTAGAAGCAGAGAAAAACTTGAATTTCTCAAAAGTTGGTCCGTGTTGGCCAATCAACGACTGCTACCACATTTTGGATCCATGGCGATCCATCCACCGTTGATGACATGACCAAAAAACTCAATCGAACGGCGACTAAAGTCGCACTTTGATAGCTTTTGAAAAGTTTCTCTCTTTGTAAAACTTCGAGGACTTTTTTTAAAATGCCCACCGTGCTCCTCTGGGGTGCGGTTGTACACCAAAATGCCGTCGAGGTACACATAAAAAAAATCATCGAGGTATGGGCGGAAGATGTTCATTGCTGCCATAAACATCGTCGAGGCATTCTTCAGTCCAAACTGCATTACCGTTAACTCGAAATGCCCGTAGCGAGTTCAGAACGTTGTCTTCTCAATGTCAGGGTCTGTTACGTGCATCCGGTGGTATCCGCTACGCAAATCAATTTCGCTAAAATTTCGAGACCTCTCGGAGTTGGTCGAAAAGTTCGTCAGCTCTGGGAAGAGGGTAACGGTTCTTGATGGTACCGCCGTTCAACGCCCGATAATCCACGCACATCCGCATCTCACCAGTTTTCGTTCTCACAAAAGGTAATGGTGCGGCGTATGGTGACGTGGATGGGCGGATGAACCCTTGACTGCGCATCTCGTCGAGTTGTTTTTTTAGCTCGGTCAGCTCGTGATCGCACATCCGATAGGCCCCTCAAACTACAGGTCTGCTGCCCAACTTCAGGTCGATGCGGTGGTCGATGTCTCCTTGAGGAGGTAGGGTTATCGGAAGTTCATCGGGGAACACGTTCGCAAACTCCTGGATAAGTAGTGCAAAATCTCTGGGTACCATCGTGAATATTGTTGATGCCGACGAGGCTGATGAGGACAACAATGAGTTAGCTACTACCACTTCCGCTTCTTCCATTGGCTTGAGATGTACGAGCCATGCACGAGCTCCCCGTTGTATGCAGTACTTGGCCACGTTGAGCAGTATTGGCTAAACAGGTTGTCGCGATTTGGCTTCCACGGCTTTCTCTGTTGTTTCCACCTCTGCTATTTCCACTATCGGCTTCCGTCCCGCACGCGGATTTTGTCATTTTGTGCCATCAATTTCCACGAAGATGTTGCTGCTATTCATGTCGACCTACGGATTGTGCCAATATAAGAGATTTCATATGAGGATGATGTTGTGATCACTCATTGGACAAGACCTCTAGACCATTACATCCTGTACATCTCCTACTTGTAGTCACAGTGGTTCTCGAAGTCGCCATGTTTGTAATCTCCCATCGGCGGTTTTTCCTTCAAAGAACCTAGTTCAGTCTGCAAACCCAGTTTACGAACCTCGTCATTGCTCACGAAGCTGTGTGAAGCTCCTCCGTCCAATAGTGCCGGTACTGTTATGTGACTCTTGCATCCTCAAGGCAAAACTTTTAGCAGTATCGCCGGTTGGTCGTCCTTGTACCCCTTGTCGAACTTCATGATCTCAGAAATCCTCTACGGTGATGTAGGCCGTTCAGATGGACGATCGTTCGGTGTAGATCACCCCTCGCGGACAAGAGTTGCACCTTTTACTACTGCCCTTTGTCGTTTTCTGACTCATTTTTCTGTGACATCCCCCCCCCTTTGGCCTGCTGCTTGTTCCGGCAGTTGCAAGCAATGTGTCCGACTTTTCCACAGTTGTAGCACGTTCTCTTATCTCTTTGGTCGACGGCGTCCACTTCCATCGGAGTCGAGGAATCTGATGGCAGGCTCTTCCCATTTTCAACGTGATTGTGATTAGGAGGTTAGCACCTTGGATTCATGGATCCGAGTATTATAATCGGTGTTTTTTCATCCTTTCTACTACTTCAATCATCCGCGATAAGTCATTTTGGATGCCGAAAATGGCGATTCCTCTCTGGATATCTCACTTGAGGCTATTGTTATGGTGAAAACAGAGTTCGTCAGGAGCGATGTCTGCTCCGATGATGATCTCGTGCAATCTCCTCTTGTACTCTGTCACGTTGGACTGCTGACGGAGACACTGGAGTTTGTACCGTGCGTCGGACGTTTTGTTCAGTCGTCCAAAGCGTGCAAGCATCGCGCGGGATAATTTATTCCAGTCGGTTGGTGGCGTCAGCACACGTCTTGCCATTGTGGGTTGATCTTCTCCAAGGATAGAATGCTTGCGGTCGGCGATATGATACGAGCGCTGTTGGACGTTGATGATGCTCCGCCGGTCTCTTGTTGCCGTTGGATGGCCTTTCAATTGGACCACTAACTTAGCGATGTGCCATACAAAAGCGCGGCTGCGAGGTCGATTTTCTTCTGATCGTCGTTGGTCCCAGCAGCGGTGAAGTACACCTCCAAACTCTTCATCCTCATCCTAACGGTCGGTCCTTTTGAGTTTGTAGAATCAAATAGTTATGGTGGAGCTGGAGGAATTTTGGATTTGCTCGTGAGTTGGGGATTTCTCTCCACGAGCACCACTTTTCATGCACTTGCGTTGCGAAGAGCCTCCATCACGATGTTGAGTTGTTTGAGCAGGTGGTTGTTGATTCCTTCAAGCATGGAGATCCGGATTGCCAGTTCCTCGTTAATCACTGTTGGTTTTCGTGCATCTCTGATTGTACTCTGTTGTGTTCTCCCGACTTGTGTACATTGGCATGCAGATGACTGACGGCGAGACTTGACGCCGCTGGAGTGTCGCTCGGTGGAGCCGATGCACGCTGAGGCCCACTCACCTGTTGCCTGAGCCTCCTCCCTCTGGCGATGCGCTCAGCTCCATCGGCAGGCCTGCTCGGAGGTCGGGCCGCCGGCAGTCACTGCCACTGCGGATGCAGTATGCATGCCCCTAGCACTGTGTCTGGCTGTGGCATTGCGTCTGCAGCATCATGCGATGCCCAGGGTCCATGTCTTCTGTTGTATGGCCCTGTTTGGCATCGCTGACTGTCGTAGGCACTACCTGGGTTCGTGCAGCCATAACTTCTTGTAGCTATTATTCTAGCTGATTCTGACCACACGACTGCGTTTGCAGTGTCGGTACTATGGTATGGTCCAGTTTTCAGGCAAAACGGACGACGCCCGGGTTTTGGGCTGTCGGGCGTCTGGTAGGGCTCACCGAGAAAACCCTGCCTGTCAGAAAATAGGTCTAACACTATTTTATGATTGGTTGGTTAGCTGAGTAAAAACTTTTACACTAGTGGGGGGGGCCTAGAACTTGGAGGGGTTCCCCATTGTTGCTCATTCTTCATTGCTAATCAGTTACTTCCAGTTTTCGGTTGCTTTCTGGCGCTAACATTGGTGCGCGCACTTCTGAGTAACAAACCCAGAGCTTCCAGACTTAGTCTCTAGAGCGACAGACTGAGGGGGAAGCAGACTTACCCCAGTGATTCTTAAATTCGAATTTAATGTTTCGTGGGATGGTTGAAATTGTACCATTTTTTTCGTTCAACGAATTTAGAGGAACACATAAATAATTATTTTTGTGATTGTACGAATTTAAAGTGTGAGGGTAAAAAAATCATTTGGTTTCAACACGGGTTTAAGCATAAAGCATCGCGAATATTTACCTACTACACTATGAATTTCTGTTGTGTTTGTACGTGTGTTCGAATGTACGTGCGTGCGAATTCACTTTGGTGCTTTTGACGTTTGAATCGACCACGAACAACGAAAATGGCGAGAGCGACACATGTAGTCTCGCGTCAGTGGTGTCAGTGGTGTCTGTTTTGCCTCCGTTGCCTGTGCGGTGTCAGTAGTGCGGTGGTGTCAGCGAGATAACCGGTGACATCGTGCATGGACAGGTGAAGTCGAAAGCCTGCTCATCGAAATAAAGGATCACCAAAAACATTAATACGGGACTTCGTCGAATTTAAGGAGCAGGGTAGACCCGAATTGGTACAAATTGGAACACATAAACAATTCAAAGGTAAAAAATGTGTTCGAATTTAAGGAACACATAATTACAATAAATCAAGACTACGAATTTAAAGATCACTAGGATAAGCAACGAGCGTGGAAGCTCGCACGCTGCATCGACAACGCATGCTGCCCCAACCTGCTACCTAGGTTTCTAGCTTGGTATCAGAGCCACAGCGTAGCAGCAGCAACAGAAGACTGGCGTACAGGTGCCAGACAACGCCGACGGACCCCCATACGCGCCAATGCAGGGGAAATGCTGCCGGAAAAAATCCGGTAGCATTGACCCGCCTGGTGGTGGCGTCAGATTTTTTCCCACGGCCACTGGGCCAAGGGAAATACTGCCGAATTTTTTTCCGCAGCACTGACCCCCACACGTGACGCGAGGAGGTGAGCGACAGGCCGCGTCCAACACCTGCAGGCGACGACACACGTGGCAACGTCACCCAGGTGCAGTTGCTTGCACCAGCATGCAGCAGCAGCTTACAGCAGCGGCAGCCGCAGGCAATGGCAGCGAGCAGTGGCAGCAGCAGCCAGTAGCAGTTGCGTGCAGCAGTAGCAGTAGGCAGAAGCAGTAGCTTGCAGCAGCCCACAGTAGCAGCAGCCCGCAGCAGTAGTAGCCTGCAGCAACAGCTCGCAGCAGCAGTAGCCCGCAGCAGCAATGAGCAGCAGCCGCGGCAAGCAGCAGCTGTAGTAGCGTGCAACAGCAGCAGCAGGCTGCAGCAGCCGCAACAGCAAGTCGCAGCAGTAGCCAGCTACAGCAGCTACTACAGCGAGCAACTGCCAACAGTGGCTGTTGCTACTCAGAGAGCGAGTAGCAAGCAGCAGCCCGCTACTGCCAGCGAGCAGCTGCCCGCTGCCAGCGAGCAGCTGCCCACTGCCAGCGAGCAACAGCTCGCTGTCAGCGAGCAGCAGCCTGCTACTCACAGTTGACAGCGGGCAGCTGCCTGCTGGGACAGACGAGGAAGAAGGAAAAAAAAGAGAAAGCAAAAAAAAAATCCCCCACCCCACTTGCTTCGCCGCCGCTACTATAGCAGCTGCCTTCGTTGCTACAGCAGCCCTAGCAGCCGCAGCAGCCTGGAGCAACAGTAACTACTGCTAAAGCTGCAGCAGCAGCAACCGCAGCAACAGCAGCGGCAGCAGCAACAACAGCAGCAGCAGCTGCAGTAGTAGCCGCAGCAACAGCAAACAGCAACTGCAGTCGCACCAGCAGCAGTAGTAGTAGCAGCTGCTGCAGCAGCGGCCCCAACAACCGCCACTGGAGACGTCAGCATCCCGTTGCTGACGTCACTACTGACGTCATCAACTAAAAAAAAAGAACCAAAGAAAGGGACAAGGGAAGGGGGAAGTCATCCTAAGGGTGGGTAGGACGTCCACCACCCTCAGCAAGACGCCACTTCTGACGTCAGCAACCCACAAAAAAAGAGAAAAAAACAAAAATAAAAATAAACAAAACTAAGGGCATCACACCATTGCTGGTAGCCCCACTGGGGACGGGTCCTCCTCTGTTGGGGGGACACCCACCCCCCCTTTCTTGCACTGGCTGCAGTAGCAGCAGCAGCAGCAGCAGCAGCGGCAGGAGCAGCAGTAGCAAGAGTAGCAGCAGTAGCAAGAGCAACAGGAACAGCAGGAGACGTAGTAGCAGCAGCAGGAGCAGCAGCAACAGTGGAAGCAGCAGCAGCAGCAGCAGGAGGAGGAGCAGCGGCGCCAGCAGCCCTCTCACGTCGTTGGCGATAACCCTGACCCCCTCGCTGCTCTTCGGCAACAGCTTGCCGCACTGACGCAGCAGCTTGCAGTACTGCAACCGTTAGTCTCCCAGTCTGTCCCCAATGTGCCTCCGTCCTTCCCCCCTCCAGGGCGCACCAGCCCAGCTGTGTCTGCTGTCACGCAATACCTGGCGTAGCAGCAGACTTTGCACCAGCAGCAGACAGTGACCTCCGTTCTTGGCCCCACTCTGGGTGCCGGCCGCAAGCAAAAGGACTTTGAGACTCCGTCGCCACCGCTTCAGGCCGGCGAGCAGTTCCGGAGCTGGGTGCTCAGCTTCCGCATCTGGGCGCAGGGTGAGGGCCTGTGGGCATACTACACCCTGCCGTATGACGCCACCCTAGCCGATCAGCTGTATGACGCTGGTCGTGCCATCCAGGCTCTCGTCCCTGTCGCCCCTCCGGCTTCCCGCCTCGCCCTCGAGCCCTTCTTAGGCGACTTGACCGCTGGCGCCACCCCAGATCCTGCAGCTGCGTGGCACGTTCTCAATCGTCCCCATCGCCTGTCTAGCAACGCTGAGACTAGCCGCCTGCTGCGGGTGTTCAACTCCCTGCATATGGGGGAGACCGAGACAGTCACCTCCTACTGGCAGCGGGCGGAGGACATCCTTCGTCGCCTCGGGAAATCTGCCCCACCCCCTTTGGCCGTGCTCCTCACCATCAAGCGTGATGCCACCGAAGCGTACTCGGACGTCTTCGTCCACTACCCTCACGACGTTCTCTCCACAATGGTAGTCCAGGGCACCCTCCTGCCCTAGGTATACGAGCTCTTCTTCCGCATTGAGGAAGCTCGTCTGGAGTCCTGACTCCAGCGCACGGAGGCCGTCGCCTCCCCTGCTGTCGCCTCTCCTGCCATCGCCTCCGTGGCCATCCCCTCTCCCGCCGCAGGTACCTCATCATCGTCGGGGAAGAAGAAGCGTCGGACCAAGAAAGGCAAAAGTCAGCAGTAGCAGCAGTCGTCTACCGGGTCCAGCGCTGGCGGCTCGGTCTCCCACAACTGTGGCCAGTCCGGGCACGGGTAGTACACGTGCCCTCTACCGACGAATGAGGCGTACGTCATCGCCACCATGCATCGCCAGCGCAAGCGCCGTCTCGCCTCTGCCACCGTGACTATCGCCGGCTCTGACACCTCCGCCTCATCCAACAGCTCCACCACTCCGGTTGCATCGCCGGTCGCACCGACACCACCGCCGCAGCCGTCAGCACCGGCGTAGTCCTCCTTCTACCCTGGCTTCGGTGCCATCATCCCACACTCCGTGTGCAGTCCCGGGCCATCCTCCCGCAAACGCCAGCTGGAGTAGTTCATCGCGCTCCAGCTCGGTCTCCCTCGCCCTCCTCCCCAGGGAAATGCGAGTTGCATCACTTCCTACTCCCCTGTCCAGCCCTGCATGACTGAGACTGAGCTACGGTCATGCCCTGTTTCTTCGTCTATCTCGTCGTCTCTCATGGCCTCCGCTACCCCCTCCCAGGACGACGTTGCTTGGCTTGACGATTAGCAGTCTCGATTCGCACCTCCTTCCACCATGTCCGCGTCCCTTGCTTGCTGCCATGTGACCGCTAGTGATCTTGCGACCCCGGTCCAGGACCCTACTGAGACCTGGATCATCGACTCCAGGGCCACGCATCACATGACGGCCTATCGTGAGGCCTTTAGTATGCTCGGTCCTGTAGGCGATGTCTCTGGTGTCCGGATAGGCTCTGGCCATGTATTGCCTGTCCGTGGTGTTGACGTCATTCGTTTCCGTGGTCCCTCCAGTGACGTCTTTCTGACCGATGTCCTCTTCATCCCTGGTCTTGAGCTCAGCCTTTTTTCCATCACTGCCCTTGACCGCATGAGCATAGACGTTGTGCACTCGTGTGGTGTTGGCACTGTGTCGTTGCGTCCTTCTGGTCTTGTCGTACTGCACGCCACTACCCATGGCAACCTGTGGCATGTACCTCGTTTGTCTTCCTCTCCTTCTGTCTCCTCCCCGTCGGCCGCCAAAGGCCATGTGTTTGTCACCAGCACGCTTTCTCCTCAGCACACTCGCCTCCTGTACCGCTGCTTTTGCTATGTCCACTCTGCCGCCGTAGACAGCATGCTCCGCACCCAGTCGGCCAAGGGCCTTGACCCGGAGACTTTTCCCCTCCCGTGCCCAACTGAGTGCATTGACTGCGCTCAGGGGAAGATGCACCGGTCCACGTATCCCTTGTCTTCCTCCCGTGCGTCTGCCCCCCTCGACCTTGTCCATTCGGACGTCATGGGTCCTCTTCCAATCGAGTCCGTCGGCGAGCATGGTCGCTACGTCCTCACCCTCACTGATGACTCTTCTCGCTACGGCTGGGTCTTCTGCCTTCGGCAGAAGAGCGATGTCACCCATGCCATCCAGGACTGGCTTGTTCTTGCGGAGCGCGAGTGTGGCCACTCTCTCTGCCGCTTTTGCTCCGATCGCGGTGGTGAGTACCTGGGTGAAGCCACAACCTTTCTCGCCTCCCGCAGAATTCACCATGAAATGTCCGCACCTTACACACCCGCCCAGAACGGTGTCTCCGAACGGTGGAACCGTACTATGGCCGACGCCGTCCACACCATGCGGGTCGAGTCTGCTCTTTCCAATGGCTTCTATTTTGAAGCCATGACCTACGTGACCTGGATCTAGAACCGGATCCCCCACGGTCCCCTTCCCCGCTAGTCCACACCGTACCAGTATTGGTGCGGTCAGCGAGCTGACCTCCGCCCGGCTCGCATCTGGGGCTGCGTGGCCATTGTGTGGCTGCCCATCTCGCAACAGGGCAGCAAGCTCACCCCTCGTGGACGTCCCTGTACCTTCCTCGGTGTCTCTTGTCAATCTAAGGCCTGGCGCTTCTGGGATCCCTCCCGGCACTACATCGTTAAGTGTCGGGACGCCCTCTTCTTCGGTGACCTGTTTCCTCGCGACCTCATTCACTCTGGCTCATCCGTGTCTATCCCGTCACGTTGGGGAGTGGTGAGTTTGTCCTCTGTCCTGCCGCTTTCGGGTGACACGTCCCTCAGTCCCTCCGAGCTGGCAGTCCCAGTCACGTCCGCTGGTCCCTCCGGGCCGGCACCTCCGGTCGCGTCCGCTGGTCCCTCCGGGCCAGTAGCCCCAGTCGCGTCCACTGGTCCCTCCGGGCCAGCACCCCCAGTTGCGTCCGCTGGTCCCTCCGAGCCGGCAGCCCTAGTCATGTCCGCTGGTCCTTCCGGGCTGGAACCTCCGGTCGCGTCCGCTGGTCCCTGCGGGCCGGCACCCCCAGTCGCGTCCGTTGGCCCCTCCGAGCCGGCAGCCCCAGTCACGTCCGCTGGTCCCTCCGTGCCGGCACCTCCGGTCGCGTCTGCTGGTCCCTCCGGGCCAGCAGCCCCATTCGCGTCCGCTGGTCCCTTCGGGCCGGCACCCCTAGTCGCATCCGCTGGTCCCTCCGGGCCGGCACCTCCAGTCGCGTCCGCTGGTCCCTTCGGGCCAGCATCCCCAGTCGCATCGGCTGGTCCCTCCGGGCCAGCAACCCCGTCCGCCTCCATCAGCCCGACAGACTCAGTGTCGTTACCTGCCCTGCCACGCTACACGCATGGCCCGGGCGGCAGTCGCCGACCCATACCGTCGGTGAGCACGCAGACCGTCGCTCCGCGCTCCGTGGTGCCTCGACCCCCCGTGGCTCAACGTGTCTCCTCTGCTCCCACGGTCGTGATTGGGGATCCTGGCACCAAGGCCCTCGGCTTGACCACCTAGGCCATCATTGCATACCTCCATCCGGGCTCCGCACTGGGCTACCTCATGCTCCATCATGAACATCGGTGCACTGTCGTGGCTGCACTCGCGTGCATCCCACCTAGGGCTCGAGATGCACACGCTCTCTCAATCTGCTCCACAGCACGCCCGGAGGACCCAGACACCCTACGCGAGGTACGAGCCTCTCCTGAGGCCGCACACTTGGACGCTGCCTGTGCCGATGAGCTCACCGCTATCCGACAGCACCACGTGTATGACCTCGTCGACCTTCCCCCAGGACGGAAGGCCATCGGTGCCAAGTGGGTCTTTCGGCGCAAGTGGAAGCCCGATGGATCCTTGGACAAGTACAAGGCCCGTCTTACAGCCAAGGGGTTTGCTCAGATTCCTGGGGTCGATTACGACCACATCTTTGCCCTAGTTGGCCGGTTCTCCACTAGCCGGGCACTTTTCAGTCTGGTCGCCCAGCATGGGTGGGAGCTGCACCAGATGGATGTGAGTAACGCTTTTCTCCATGGTTCACTGGAGGGTGAGGAGCTCTACATGGTGCTTCCCCTAGGCTTCGACGATGGCACTGGGAGAGTTTGGCGACTGCGCAAGGCCCTGTATAGCCTGCAGCAGTCGCCTCGGTGCTGGAACCAAGAGATTAGTAGCACGCTCCTTCGTGGAGGTCTCCGTAGCACCGCTAACCCTGCACTGTTTGTCAGTCCGCGAGGCCACACTTTCGCCGCTGTTATAATGTACGTCGACGATCTGCTCATTGCGTCGCCAGACACGGCTGCCATCCAGCGTGTCAAGGATCTGCTACACGCCGCCTACCAGATGAAGGACCTTGGGTCTGCCAGGGTCTTCCTGGGCATGGAATTTGGGCATGATCGCTCCCAGGGCGTCCTGCACATCCACCAGGCCGCCTATGTGCAGACGCTTTCCACCCGCTTTGCGGAGGACCTGCCACTCGTGCCGAGCGCATCCTCACCCATGTGACCCAATGGCTAGGCAAAGCTGAAGATTCCTGACCCAGTCGTTGTGGGGGAGCTAGTTGACGTGACCACGTACCTACGAGTCATCGGGTCACTGATGTTCTTGGCGACGACAACGCGTCCAGACATCGCGTTCGCCGTCAACCTCCTGGCCCAGTTCTCTCAGGAGCCGTGTCACCTCCACTACGAGGCCTCGATCCGAGCACTGCGCTATGTTGTCTCGACTCCTCGACGAGGTCTCATGTTCTGCCGTCAGCCGTCTGTTGTCGCGGTGGGCTATACCGATAGTCACTGGGCCGGCAGTCCGGACGGTAAGAGTCGCACAGGGTGGATCTTTCTGATTGGTGGCACAGTTGTGTCGTGGTGCAGTGGCAAGCAGGGATGCATTGCACGCAGCACTGCTGAGGCTGAGTACGTTGCTCTTGGCTCGGGCTCGTGTGGGAGTGTGTGGTTGCGTCGTCTGTTGTTCGAGTTGCGCCAGTCCGTCGCATCCATCACGTTGCACTGTGACAATGAGAGTGCCATGGCCATCACCGACAATGACGGCGTGCATCACACACGCACAAAGCACATCAGTGTTGAGTATCACTATGTGCATTCGTTGTTGCATGACGACAGTGTCAGCATCGTGTAGGTTGAGACAGCACGACAGTTGGCTGACTTCTTGACCAAGGCACTGAAGCGCGACTCGTTCAAGAAGGCTGTGAGTTCAGTCGGCATGTGTCCGTGACTGACTCTCTCTGTCCTTACTTGCGTCTCTGCTTGGCCTGGGGGAGTCTGGTCGCTGACTGTGTCTCTGCCCGCACATGTGCACTACGCCTGTGAGTCATGGGGGAGTGTTGGTTTTCGTGCATCTCTCATTGTACTCTGTTGTGTCCTCCCGGCTTGTGTACATTGGCGTGCAGATGACTGACGGTGAGACTTGACGCCGCTGGAGTGTCGCTCGGTGGAGCCGACGCACGCTGAGGCCCACTCACCCGTCGCCGGAGCCTCCTCCCTCTGGTGATGCTCTCAGCTCCATCGGCAGGCCTCCTTGGTGGTCGGGCCGCCGACAGTCACTGCCACTGCGGATGCTGTCTGCATGCACCTAGCGCTGTGTCTGGCTGTGGCATTACGTCTGCAGCATCATGCGATGCCCAGGGTCCATGTCTTTTGTTGTATGGCCCTGTTTGGCATCGCTAACTGTCGTGGGCACTACCTGGGTTTTTGCAGCTATAACTTCTTGTAGCTATTTTTATAGCTGATTCTGACCGCACGACTGCGTTCGCAGCGTCGGTATTATGGTATGCTCCAGTTTTCAGGCAAAACGGACGACGAGCGGATTTTGGGCTGTCGGGCGTTTGGCAGGGCTCACCGAGAAAACCCTGCCTGCCAGAAAATAGGTCTAGCACTATTTTTTGATTGGCTGGTTAGCTGAGTAACAACTTTTACACTAGTGTGGGGGACCTAGAACTTGGAGGGGTTCCCCATTGTTGCTCAATCTTCATTGCTAATCAGTTACTTCCAGTTTTCAGCTGCTTTTTGGCGCTAACATTGGCGCGCGTACTTCTAAGTAACAAACCCAGAGCTTCCAGACTTAGTCTCTAGAGCAGCAGACTGAGGGGGCAACAGACTTAAGCAACTAGCGTGGAAGCCCGCACGCTACATCGACAACGCATGCTGCCCCAACCTGATGCCTAGGTATCTAGCTATCACCGCCTTTCGTCCTATGCCATTTATCGTCCTTGCTATCGTCACTGAGGTTGTTGGTAGGGGCGATTGGTTTATTGCAGTTGGTTCCGCGACCACATTGGTCATCAAAGCCGCAGGGGTTGATCCAGCTGCCGTATAGCCTGCCACGCTAGTGTTTGTTGTTTCTTCAAGGTTATCGTGCATCGGCACATTCTGCTCCTCCATTGGCAAAGTCGTCGTCGAAGACCCGCTGCTGGTCATCGGTTGCACTCGCTTGCCTCATGTTGTCATCGCGAAGTCTTGATGTGCGAGAGGCGCTCACAGCTTGTGCGAGGTAGACCTCCTGATGGGTGAAGTAGTCGGATGCCTCTCCAGCACTGCTGCGCTCTGATACCAAGTGTTATGCCGAACGGAGCGTGGATGGTAAACAAGTAGAAGTTGCGAGGCAGAATACGAATAAAAATTTGGGACACTAGCAATTTATAATTAGTGGTAAGTGTACTTTGATGACAAATGTCGAAATGATCGATCATGTATATAGGTGTCAAGTTACGAATAAGGCATTGTCGGGGTCGTTAGGTCGATTGTCGAGCGACGTGTGCGGAGTCGCGTCGTGAGTGGTCGGATTCGAGAAGGTCCACCAAAAAACCGGTGGTCTTCGAGAACTGAAGGTGAAGATGATAGATGCATCTTTATAAATCGGGATTCGTCCCGGTGCATCGAGAAGTCGACGGAAAGGTCGTGATACTTCTATCCTAGATTCGCGAGAGTGGTTGAAGTTGTCGGAAGGTTCGGGAAGATTCAGTGGAGGCGGGGGGTAGTTGGCCGGTTTGCCCTCGGCCGTTGAAGTGAATATCACGGTCTCCTGACGCGATGGGCTGTTTTTTTAATAACAGAAATGCCCACTCGGAAAGATGAGGGAATTGTGTACGTCCGGTGAGAAGATTCCAAGAAGCTTCCTAGCCTTTCTGCTTGCTAGCCTGACAGCACGGGTCTGGCTGGTTGACACACTGGTCATGCAAGGGATAGCAAGGGTAGGGAGAGACACGTGCACTTGTATCTCAAGCTTCAACTGAAGTAAATACAGAGAGGAATAACAAATGACAGGTCCACAGCATAAACAGCCGCCGTTGCTCACGGCGGGTGGCGCACACGGCGGTGCCTGTCAAACCTGAACCAGCCCAAAACCACTGTTTTGGCCATAATTCTGCGCACAAGCGTCCAAACGGAGCGCCGTCTGATCCTACGGATGCACGACGAAAAGACAGACACAACGACTGGTCACACGCCTACATCCGGGAACAGCCAGAGAGTTTAAGAAAACAAACATGTAAATCAGCCTGGCAGGGCTGTCCACCGAGAAAATCCTGAAGACCTCCAAACGTAGTCCGTGGGCTGTGGGAGCCCTCTAGTACACTGGGTAGGCTGCCAGGCTGCCTCTAGCAGGTGGAGCATCACCTCAGGGAACTCTGTCTCCAGCTGGGTCCGCCTCAAGGATCTGCACGAGCATGGACACGGCCGAGTGGTCACAACCAACTGTGCAACTGAGTATGACTAACAACATCACAACACTCCCCCATGACCCGATGGTACGCATGTCCATACACGTGCAGAACGCGTGCCGGTGCAACACAGAGTGCTCAACAGGGACCCAGACAATCACCCACTCTCGGACAGGGGTTGCAATCCGACGGAACGAACAGCCCCGAGGAACTTCCCACGTGCCAGTGCCTTGGTCAGGAAGTCAGCGCGCTGCAAGTCTGTGCCCACCCAGACGATGGAGATCAACTGCCGCTCCACCAGATCGCACACGAAATGATACTCGACAGCGATGTGCTTTGTGCGTGCGTGGAACACACCAGAGTTCTCAGCGATCGCGAGAGCACTCTGGTTGTCGCATCGGAGGATGATGGTAGGTACCGACTGGCCCAAGCACTGGAACAACCGCTGCAGCCACACCGCCTCAGCGGCGCCAGCGGCCAGAGCAACATACTCAGCCTCTGAGGAGCTGCGAGCAATGCACCCCTGCTTGCCGCTACGCCAAGACACAGCGGTGCCACCAAGCAAGAACACGTAACCCGTGCGGCTGCGTCCATCAGGACTCCATGCCCAGTCGCTGTCGGTGTAGCTATCTACCACAACCGAGCACTGTCTCCGAAAGCAAAGACCGTGATACGGTGTGGAGACCACGTACCGGACGACTCGCAAAGCTGCGTGCAGAGTGCGAGCCCGAGGGGACTGACTGAACTGTGCGAGTAGGTTGACAGCAAACGCAATGTCGGGACACGTGGTGGTGGCCAAGTACATCAGTGAGCCAATGATGCGCAAGTACAGGGTCACGTTCACAGTCTCGCCCAGATCGGCTGGGTCTGTCACCTTCAGGGCGTCCTGCCCGTCGGGAGTGATGGGTGACGAGGCGGCGGGAATAGCGCCAAGGAGGTCAGCAAACCGCTCCCCCACAACCTGTGCATATCGTGCCTGATGGAGGAGTGTCCGTCGACGACGATCACGCACAATCTCCATCCCGAGGAAAACAGCCGCTGGACCAAGGTCCTTCATCCTGTAGGTGGCCTGCAGGACCGCCTTGGCCTCCTTCACGACCTCCAGTGAAGGAGACGCAATCAGGAGATCTTCCACATACACCAGAATGGCAGTGAGGTGCTCGGCTGTCCGTCGGATGAAAAGTGACGGGTCGGCATCACTCTGGACGTACTCGGCCCGAGTGAGGGTGCGAGTGATCTCTCGGTTCCAGCACCGGGGCGACTGCTTCAGGCCATACAAGGCCTTGCGCAAGCGCCAGACCTTATTGCCTTCAACCTCAAACCCAGGTGGCTGGACCATGTAGATCTCCTCCTCCAAGGTGCCGTGGAGGAACGCATTGTTCACATCCATCTGGTGCAACTCCTAGTCATGGTGAGCGACCACACCAAGCAGCGCGCGAGCTATGGCCATGCGGCCAACAGGGGCAAAGGTGTCAGTGAAGTCGATCCCCTCAACCTGAGAGAATCCCTTGGCAGTCAAGCGGGCCTTATAGCGGTCTAGTGAGCCGTCAGGCTTCACCTTCTTGCGAAAGACCCACTTGGCCTGCACGACCTTCCGTCCCTCAGGACGGTCGACCAGCTCAAAGACTCCGTGCTCCCGGATGGCCCTAAGCTCGTCCTCACAGGCGGCCCGCCACTGCTCAGCATCCTCTCCTGAGAGAGCCTCCTTTAACGTGTCTGGATCAGGGACCGTCAAAGGGGAGCTCCTGGTGGCCAGGACACATGCCTCATGGGTCGGACGGACCGCAACTTGGTCAGCGACAGCTGCCTGTGCAGCCTCGTGCTCGTCAGCGATCAGCTGGTGCCCAATGGGACAAGCTGGGTGCACCTCCGTGTAGGTGCCTTGGAAACTTAGGCCAAGAGCCTTTGTGCCAGGGTCACCACTGTGCACGCTGCGCGTGCGTCGTCTGGGTGACGCAACCGCAGTCGAAGGTGCTCGTGAGGCCAGTGGGCGGAGACGCCCACCTGGTCCACGGGAGTAGCCCGAGTCTGAGCTGACCGACGGTTCTGGCACAGGGAGGGCAGGTGCTGTCTGTGGAGACGCCGCAGGCGTGGGCGAGACAGGCGCGACAGGCGTGGGTGAAGCAGGCGCTGCAGGCACGGACGAGACGGTCGCGGCAGGCGCGGGCGAGACAGTCGCGGTGGGCGCGGGTGAGGTAGGCGCCGCAGGCGAAGAGGTGGCAGGTGTAGCCCCGGCAGGTAAAGCAGGCGCTGCAGGTGCGGGCAATGTAGGCACTGTAGGTGCGGGCGAAGCAGGCGCTGCAGGTGCGGACGAAGCAGGCGTTGCAGGTGCGGGCGAGGCAGTCGCAGCAGGCGCAGGCGAGGCAGTCGTGGTAGGCGCGGGTGAGGCAGGCGTGGCAGGCGCAGGCGAGACAGTCGTGGCGGGCGCAAGCGGGGCAGGCGTAGAGACTACAGGCCCGACAACAATGATGGCCGGGTCAATGGTGGCAAGCGACGGTCCCACCCCGGAGGCACCCCGGACGGACTCACCCTGTGGGGTAGACTCCCCCATCTGACGGGAGGCCTCACAGGTGGGAACGTGAGACGCTGCCTGGGTGAGAATGGCAGACAGGTCGCGGTACGACAGTGCCTCAAAAAACAGCGTGTCGCACGACTCAACGATGCGGTGGCGACCCGCATCCCAGAAACGCCACGCTTTGGAGCGCGAGGAGACACCGAGGAAGGCACACATCCGGCCGCGCGGAGAGACCTTGGACCCCTGCTGGTCCTTGGTGTACCAGACACAGGCCAAGGAACCCCAGACGCGAGCAAGCCTGAGGTCCGCACGGTGACCGAACCACAGCTCATACGGCGTGACGTGGTCCGGCAAGGGACCATGCGGGAGGCGGTTCCAGACCCACGTCATGTAGGCGAAGCCCTCGAAGGCGAAGGACTCCGGGAGACCGCACTCAGCGCGCATGGCGCGAACCGCGTCCTCCATGGTGCGGTTCCAGCGCTCGGACACACCGTTCTGCTGTGGCGTAGCAGGGGCCAAGAGCTGGTGACAGATACCAAGCTTGGCGAAGTGAGTGGTCAGCTCACCGAGATACTCACCGCCGCGGTCAGAGTGGAAGGTGTGGAGGGAGTGACGAGACTGATGCTCGGCCATCACGAGCCACAAGCGCACGGCTAGAGCGGCATCACTCTTGTGGCGGAGGCAGTAGACCCACCGCATGCGGGTGAAGTCATCCGTGAGGGTAAGAACATACCGACCACGGTCAGCGACAGACTCGACAGGGAGAGGTCCGAGGAGGTCCGAGTGGACAAGCTCCAGGGGACGCTGCGCGCGAGTGACGGAGGCAGGGTAGGTGCATCGATGCATCTTGCCCTGAGCGCAGAACAGACAATCGGTCTTGGGCGGCTTCTCAAAGGAAGCCGCGTCAAGACCGAGAGCGGGCTGTGTACGAATGAGCCTGGACACAGTGTCCGTGCTCACATGACATAGGCGCCAATGTAACAAGCGCTGGTGGTCAGGAGACAACACCCCCGTGACAAAGACGCGGGCAGATGAGCAAGGGGAAGAGTCAGGAGCAGAGCAGCGCACGATGCGATACAGGTCATCCACAACAGAGGCACGCAACACAACCGTGGAAGTGTCAAGTGCAGTGATCGTGGCATCATCAATGGAGTGGTGAACAGAGAGACCCATCCTCGTGCAGGCACGGACAGAGAGCAGGCTGAGCTCGAGATCAGGCACAAAAAGCACGTCAGAAAGATACACGGGACCAGACGGACCATCGAACCGTACGACCCCTGTCCNTGCTCACATGACACAGGCGCCGATGTAACAGGCGCTGGTGGTCAGGAGACAACACCCCCGTGACAAAGACGCGGGCAGATGAGCAAGGGGAAGAGTCAGGAGCAGAGCAGCGCACGATGCGATACAGGTCATCCACAACAGAGGCACGCAACACAACCGTGGAAGTGTCAAGTGCAGTGATCGTGGCATCATCAATGGAGTGGTGAACAGAGAGACCCATCCTCGTGCAGGCACGGACAGAGAGCAGGCTGAGCTCGAGATCAGGCACGAAAAGCACGTCAGAAAGATACACGGGACCAGACGGACCATCGAACCGTACGACCCCTGTCCCCTGAACAGGTAGTGACTGCCCAGAACCTGTCCGCACTGACCGAACAGACCCAACAGGACCAAGCACGACAAAGGCGGTACGGTCGCAGGTCATGTGGTGAGTGGCCCCTGAGTCAATGATCCAGTGGCCACTCGCCTCACGACCTGTGGTGGTCACGGTACAACGAGCAACGGAGCACGCTGCCTCTGCTGGACGCTCAGCAGGTGTGGCAGGACAGCGGGACAATGCACGACGATGCGACTCATCCAACCACTCTGTGCTGTGAGACTCATCCTCACCAGGCGACGCAGACCCCCCACAAGTACGACCACGTGCCACAAACACAGATGGACAGTCAGTCTGTGGACCACTCGGCTGTGACAGCACACTCGCACCTCCCTGTGAGCGAAGTGCCAGCAGTCGACGTAGCTCCGCAATGGTCTGGTCCCTCGGGTCCGGCGTGGTACTCCCCCCGGATGGCGGAGGATCTGCCGCCGGTGCTGCCCCCGAGGTCGCTGCGGCACGGGCTGCTGCTCCAGTGCGGATCCGCTCCTCGTGGGCNAGCCCCCCCACAAGTACGACCACGTGCCACAAACACAGATGGACAGTCAGTCTGTGGACCACTCGGCTGTGACAGCACACTCGCACCTCCCTGTGAGCGAAGTGCCAGCAGTCGACGTAGCTCCGCAATGGTCTGGTCCCTCGGGTCCGGCGTGGTACTCCCCCCGAATGGCGGAGGATCTGCCGCCGGTGCTGCCCCCGAGGTCGCTGCGGCACGGGCTGCTGCTCTAGTGCGGATCCGCTCCTCGTGGGCTGCCTGAAGACCGCAGGTGATCCTCGCCCAGTCCAGCTCCTGTTGACACTCAGTGTAGCGATGAGGTCCGCCGCAGTTGTGGCAGCGGACCGCCCGTTCGGTGCCACCGGAAGGCTGCTGCGGTCCCCTCTTCTTCTTCCCCTTCTTCCCCTTCACGGCTGCTGTAGTGGCTGTCGGAGTAGCAGGGGAGGAAGCAGGAGAGGCAGAGGTGGAGCTGGTGGAGGTGAAGGTGGACGACGATGTGGAAGGCGTAGAGGACGTCGCTCCCACTGCTGCTGCGGCCATGGCGCCCTACCGATGGGTGTGGGCTGCCTCGTCAGCTGTCGCGACCTGGATGAAGTACCGCTGCGCCCAGGCAACAACTGCAGGGTGTCGGACATGGACGCGAGGACGTCCTGGTCGAGGCGGGAGAAGGTGTCAGTGAGCTCGTGGCGCACTCCCTGCATGATGGTGTCCAGCGCACAGAGCTGAGAGCCGTCTCCGGTGCCCAGACGAGTGTACAGGCGCATCGTCCGACGCCAATAATCAGCTGCTGACTCCGAGGATCCCTGATGAAGGGAGTGGAACTCGCGAAGGCACGCTGACCGGGTCGCGTGAGTCGCTGCTGCAAAAAGGGTCAGCGCCAGCTCCCAGTCGCGGCGCGGGTCTGCGCCTGCTCCTGTCCCAGGCGCGCCCAGGAAGGGGCGGAAGTCGACCACTGTCTCCTGTGGAACTGCGTACAGCAGTCCACGGATGGCACGCGCTGCCGTCTGGGACTGGAGCGGATCAGCCGTCTGGTACTGGCTGTGGTAGTAGGGCCAGACTCCCTCTGAGTCTGCCCATACCTGAAACAGCACCTCCCAACAGTCAAACCCCGCCTTGCTGTCGTAGCGAGGCGGGGAAGTCTNAAAAGCACGTCAGAAAGATACACGGGACCAGACGGACCATCGAACCGTACGACCCCTGTCCCCTGAACAAGTAGTGACTGCCCAGAACCTGTCCGCACTGACCGAACAGACCCAACAGGACCAAGCACGACAAAGGCGGTACGGTCGCATGTCATGTGGTGAGTGGCCCCTGAGTCAATGATCCAGTGGGCACTCGCCTCACGACCTGTGGTGGTCACGGTACAACGAGCAACGGAGCACGTTGCCTCTCCTGGACGCTCAGCAGGTGTGGCAGGACAGCGGGACAATGCACGACGATGCGACTCATCCAACCACTCTGTGCTGTCAGACTCATCCTCACCAGGCGACGCAGCTCCCCCACAAGTACGACCACGTACCATAAACACAGATGGACAGTGAGTCTGTGGACCACTCGGCTTTGACAGCACACTCGCACCTCTTTGTGAGCGAAGTGCCAGCAGTCGACGTAGCTCCGCGATGGTCTGGTCCCTCGGGTCCGGCGTGGTACTCCCCCCGGATGGCGTAGGATCTGCCGCCGGTGCTGCCTCCGAGGTCGCTTCGGCACGGGCTGCTGCTCCAGTGCGGATCCGCTCCTCGTGGGCTGCCTGAAGTCCGCGGGTGATCCTCGCCCAGTCCAGCTCCTGCTGACACTCAGTGTAGCGATGAGGTCCGCTGCAGTTGTGGCAGCGGACCGCCCGTCCGGTGCCACCGGAAGGCTGCTGCGGTCCCCTCTTCTTCTTCCCCTTCTTCCCCTTCACGGCTACTGCAGTGGCTGTCGGAGTAGCAGGGGAGGAAGCGGGAGAGGCAGAGGTGGAGCTGGTGGGGGTGAAGGTGGACGACGGTGTGGAAGGCGTAGAGGACGTCGCTCCCACTGCCGCTGCGGCCATGGCGCCCTGCCGATGCGCGCGGGCTGCCTCGTCAGCTGTCGCGACCTGGATGAAGTACCGCTGCGCCCAGGGCAACAGCTGCAGGGTGTCGGACATGGACGCGAGGACGTCCTGGTCGAGGCGGGAGAAGGTGTCAGTGAGCTCGGGGCGCACTCCCAGCATGATGGTGTCCAGCGCCCAGAGCTGAGAGCCGCCTCCGGTGCCCAGACGAGTGTACAGGCGCATGGCCCGACGCCAATAATCAGCTGCTGACTCCGAGGATCCCTGATGAAGGGAGTGGAACTCGCGAAGGCGCGCTGACCGGGTCGCGTGAGTCTCTGCTGCAAAAAGGGTCAGCGCCAGCTCCCAGCCGCGGCGCGGGTCTGCGCCTGCTCCTGTCCCAGGCGCGCCCAGGAAGGGGCGGAAGTCGACCACTGTCTCCTGTGGAACTGCGTACAGCAGTCCACGCATGGCACGCGCTGCCGTCTGGGACTGGAGCGGATCAGCCGTCTGGTACTGGCTGTGGTAGTAGGGCCAGACTCCCTCTGAGTCTGCCCATACCTGAAACAGCACCTNTGTGGAAGGCGTAGAGGACGTCGCTCCCACTGCTGCTGCGGCCATGGCGCCCTGCCGATGCGCGCGGGCTGCCTCGTCAGCTGTCGCGACCTGGATGAAGTACCGCTGCGCCCAGGGCAACAGCTGCAGGGTGTCGGACATGGACGCGAGGACGTCCTGGTCGAGGCGGGAGAAGGTGTCAGTGAGCTCGGGGCGCACTCCCAGCATGATGGTGTCCAGCGCCCAGAGCTGAGAGCCGCCTCCGGTGCCCAGACGAGTGTACAGGCGCATGGCCCGACGCCAATAATCAGCTGCTGACTCCGAGGATCCCTGATGAAGGGAGTGGAACTCGCGAAGGCGCGCTGACCGGGTCGCGTGAGTCTCTGCTGCAAAAAGGGTCAGCGCCAGCTCCCAGCCGCGGCGCGGGTCTGCGCCTGCTCCTGTCCCAGGCGCGCCCAGGAAGGGGCGGAAGTCGACCACTGTCTCCTGTGGAACTGCGTACAGCAGTCCACGCATGGCACGCGCTGCCGTCTGGGACTGGAGCGGATCAGCCGTCTGGTACTGGCTGTGGTAGTAGGGCCAGACTCCCTCTGAGTCTGCCCATACCTGAAACAGCACCTCCCAACAGTCAAACCCCGCCTTGCTGTCGTAGCGAGGCGGGGAAGTCTCGAAGTCCTTGGGTCGTCGCTCCGTGGGGAGCTGGACCTCTGGTGGTGCTAGGAGCGGGCGTGGGAAGGGCATGAAAGGCATCAACGCTGCTCCTCCAGCGGCACCCGAGACCTGACGCGGGTCAGTCTGCTGCTGCTGCTGCTGCTGCTGCTGTCCCCTCGGACTGGGCGCCGGTGTCTCAATGCGCAGGCTCCTCATCTGCTCCATCAGCCGGCGAAGCGCGTCCTCCCAGTGGGAGGTGGCGCCTGATCCCACTCCTCGACCATGGACTCTCGTCTCTGCGCAGGGCCGGCAGTGGGGCCAGCAGACTCCTGGGCCGATGGGGTTGCCTCTCTCTCTCTCTCTCCTGGGCTGATGTCCCGGTGTCCCAGACAGAGAGACCAAGGCATTGCGGATCTGTCGCAGCGTAGCTGACTACTCATCCTGGCGCTGGCGGAGTGACGACTGCTCCACCAACAGGAAGTCAATCGCCTTTGAGCGTGGGCTGCGGTCCCCGCTCGTGACGGTGTCCTCCAGCTCCTTGCCCTTGGAGCTGCTCGGCTCCATGCTGAGGCAGTGCGAAAGTCGTCCGAACGCAGAACCGTCAGCGTTTCTCGCCGATTTAGGACGGTGGCAAAAGTCGACCTTCTGACCAAAAAATCGGCTGAGTGCTGAAAATTTAAAAATTTTAATTTTCACCACTAAAAATTGAAGGTTGTCCAAATGAAGCAAAATTTGGACCACAGAGGCGTTTGAGGATTCTGAAAACAATGGTGAAATTTTCATCTTCAAAAAGTGGGGAAAAAGGCCAAAACGACCTGATTTTGTGCTCAGGCCGAAAAAATGAAAAATTCAAATCAGTGATGCGGAACGGTGAATGCTGGAGGCTACAGAGCTCCAAATGAGGCGAAGAAGGGCGCGATGGAAAGCTTGAGATCTAAGCTTTCCAACGAGCCATAGCGCGCAACTTTTGGTGGCTATTTGAGTCCGGCACAGGCGGGTGAAGAGAGGATGGCGGCTGACGCTATTTGCGTCTACGGCTCCTCCACGTCTGTGCGGCTTCCAGGAAGCTGCATGGCTGGAGTCAGCACCTACAAAAGGTACTGGTGCCTCTGGTTCCTGAGTGGCCACGGCCGCCGCTGCTGCTGTTGCTCACTGATGGTGCTGTTGCTCGCCCGGTTTGCGGCTCCAAGTCGCCACACGGGTGGCCTCGGACCGGCTGCTGCTGCGCGCAAGGGCTCCAACGGCCTCAAGCCGTTGTGGCACGCTGCAGCTGCAGCACGAACCTGCCGTTGCGGTTTCTGAAGCATCAGGATGATGGCATATGCGTCGCTGCGTGCTCTTGTCGCTTCAAGCGACTCAGGGTGGTGATGGGTCCAACCAGGACATGCTGCTGCTGCTGTGGGCTGCTGCCACTGCTGCTGCAGCTGCTGCATCTCTGCTGCGCAGCACGAGGAGCACTGGCTCGCCTGCTCTGATACCATGAGAAGATTCCAGGAAGCTTCCTAGCCTTTCTGCTTGCTAGCCTGACAGCACAGGTCTGGCTGGTTGACACACAGGTCATGCAAGGGACAGCAAGGGTAGGGAGAGACACGTGCACTTGTATCTCAAGCTTCAACTGAAGTAAATGCGGAGAGGAATAACAAATGAAAGGTCCACAGCATAAATAGCCGCCGTGGCTCACGGCGGGTGGCGCACACGGCGGTGCCTGTCAAACCTGAACCGGCCCAAAACCACTGTTTTGGCCATAATTCTGCGCACAAGTGTCCAAACGGAGCGCCGTCTGATCCTACGGATGCACGACGAAAAGAAAGACACAACGACTGGTCACACGCCTACGTCCGGGAACAGCCGGAGAGTGTAAGAAAACAAACATGTAAATCAGCCTGGCAGGGCTGTCCACCGAGAAAATCTTGAAGACCTCCAAACGTAGTCCGTGGGGTGTGGGAGCCCTCTGGTACACTGGGTAGGCTGCCAAGCTGCCTCCAGCGGGTGGAGCATCACCTCAGGGAACTCTGTCTCCAGCTGGGTCTGCCTCAAGGATCTGCACGAGCATGGACACGGCCGAGTGGTCACAACCAACTGTACAACTGTGTATGACTGACAACATCACAACACACACGTGTGATAAATGAAAGGGAATCTGCCGGGCCCCGCTACCGCGGGGCCCGGCAGATGCCCGGGCAAGTAAAAAATAAAATCCAAACCCCCCAGTGTCACTAGGGGGTTTGTCGGATATTGGGGGGGGTTTGCGATATGTGTGTTACCCTGTCGCGAGTTTTGGAGTTCGCAGTTGCGAACTCCAAAACTCGCATCACGCCGACTTCTGACATCGGCCCGGCCGGTGTCAGAATTCACCGATTTTGCTCTCGAGGTCGGTAGTCGCCGGCCTCGAGAGCGAAGTCGAATTCCGTTTTCGGACGGATATTCGAAAACATGGGCACCGCTGTCATGTCGATCTCGACTATGGGCAGCGCTGCTATATCTGGCGAAGCATTAGGCACCGGAGTATTTGGTACCTTCTTAAAAACAACTTCTGCTTATTTGAACAATGCAATGTAATCTTTGTAAAATCAATTTCTTCGTAATGTGTCATACAGGAATCGTCGACTGATAATGAACATATTTATGTAATGAAGTTCGCAAATGTGAACACGTACAAGTTCTCAGCGTCTTAATGTGAGGGGTCACTGTTATTCGTGTGCGCGACCAAAGAAAAAGTTTACTCTCACATGCCACATGACACGTGTGTCATTGTGCGCACAATGGTTGTGAGCACCATAATGAATGGCGACTCCCACATATTTTGTAGGTACCTATTTTTCTCGTAGTACATATGACAACATGAGTTGTACTGTTGTCTTATTTTCAATGCACTCGGGGCTCGTTTAGGGCTACAATGTCTTTCGTCGATTTCGCATAATTCATACGATCTCTTGTTTATGTCGCACTGAATAGAAACATTCTGAATTATGTGACAAATAAATTCATGAGACGTTAGATCTGCCGACCGAACGGTCCTCACATTTTACATCGATATTCTTATAATCGTTAAACATAAAGCAATATATCCATGTATGTAAAGGCAAACTTAAAGTTATGCAAATTTGAAAAACTAGACAGGACATCATCTCTTTATAATGGTTGGCCTCCGCAGCACATTCAATCGACCGATCTAACGGTATTGCACCAGCGACATTTTCAAGATTTTTTCTCCCGTTGTGTGTGACCGACAACGATTAGGAAAAATTGGTCTCGCTTCCAGCTTACCGGCGCGCAATGCAGTTTCTTTAATGCGCACAACTGTCGCACGGTGTGCACAATGAGACGGCGCATGCTCGACCCCCCCCCCTCCCCCCGGTTCTCTCGAGTTTGACCCGGCACTGTCCCCACTTTGGTTTTTGGCGAGTACGACAGAATGACGCGAACACATCGTCGACGTTGCACTCTAGGGTCGTGTTCATGTAATTGCGAATATTCGCCTACTTTCAACGTGGGTACCCTGTTATAAAAATAAAACCTCATGGTACGGCGTTCCAAAAACAGCGGACTCGGATATGCCGTCTTTAATATGGTGGACACCGGATACGCGGTCATGAAAGTGGTCTGGGTATCCGGTACCTTTTTCAGCAGATACGGGCACAACAACTTAAAATTTGCACATGGTGGGTATCTAGTCGCTCGGTAAAAAAAATCATCGATTTTATTCAGACAGAATAATCATATACCCCTCATTTCGGAGAAGAAACCTGATCCCCCCTCGAAACAATAAGCCCCATCCATCCCTATCGCAGAACAACAAGCCTAATTTGCCCCCACATCGCAAGAATATGCCTCATTTTTCCCTAATATACATACAAAAAAATTTATTTAGAAAGA
This sequence comes from Penium margaritaceum, assembly GCA_023375785.1. Taxonomy (NCBI): domain Eukaryota; kingdom Viridiplantae; phylum Streptophyta; class Zygnematophyceae; order Desmidiales; family Peniaceae; genus Penium; species Penium margaritaceum. Next base: position 88,232 of record SZWC01003764.1, read on the forward strand.
TAAACAATATATCCCCAACGTTTGTCAAAAGACAACATGTCCACTTTGCAATGTATGCCGTGTCCACAAGCTAGCGTCACTTTTTTTTTTGCCCAACAATCACAAACTCCTTTATAAAGGTGTTTGTGATTTTTCGAAGGTGGTTTACAAGGAGTTTGCATGGGGGGTCCGAGATTCCCCATGTGCTGGAAGGGAACATGTTGGGCCCCGCTATTGCTGTAACGAATTGGAATGGGAAGCTTGGCCCATTGGGCCAAAACCGCGGTACTTGAGGATCTCCGACCCTGAACTCATCCCATCCAATCGCCCACAGGCCTGTAACCAGTTCAAGCCATGAGGAGAGGCCGGTCCGCGCTACACTCCTCCCACCTAGGAGTGGACCCGCCTTTGGCGTCCACAGATGGACTCGAACCCCTGGCGCTCTGATACCAATGTAACCAATTGGTACGGGAAGCTTGGCCCACTGGGCCAAAACCGCGGTGATTGAGGGTCTCCGACCCTCAACCCATCCCGACCAATCACCCACAGGCTAGGGACCTCTTCAAGCCATGAGAAAAGGCTGACCCGCGCTACACTCCTCCCATCTAGGAGTGGACCCGCCTTCGGCGTCCATAGCGGGACTCGAACCGTGATGATCTGATACCAATGAAACGAATTTGAATGGGAAGCTCGGCCCATTGGGCCAAAACCACGGTAGTTGAGGGTCTCCGACCCTCAACTGGTTTAAGCCATGAGGAGAGGCCGGCCCGCGCTACAACCGCGAAGCCCAACAGGTGCTTGCACAAAAATAAAACCCTAAAATTCCACGTGTTCTTAGGGGTTGGTTTTGTATAATGTTTGTATGTTAACCAAGGACAGAAAGTTAGTCAGAATGAAAATTGTTCAATTGATCTAGGAGCCCTAGTTTAAGGCCTCTCCCAACTGGAAGGCCCGGTTTCTGAAGGCATCAACGCCAGGGTATGCGTTCGGGCGACGGCCAACGGGAGATCCCGCAAGCAAGCGACGTGATTCAAGACAGCTGGTTCGGATGCCAATCAATGAGTACCCGCCAGCCAAAGGAGTCGTTCGGACGTGTACATAAGCAAAAATGACGTTTGGACTCTCACATCTTGTAAGGATTTGAGATACAAACATAAATACTAAACAAAAACCTGAAATAATAGTAGCAGACGTTCGAACCTGCTTTTGACCACCTAACAGTCCAGAAAACGGAGGTCGTGAAACCAAGAATGAGAACGTCGTGACGGCCTGGGGGTCATTTCCACATAATATCGTTCTTAAAGTGAACAAATAAAGTGTCGCATCGAAATATGTTTGCGCAAAACCCATAGGTCTAGTTGTTGACGCGAACATAGGCTGTCGGACAAACACTTATGTCTCGATGCCCCATCCGATCTTACTGTAGCTCGATCTTGCAGGCAAAATTTGATCTATCGGGACCTGTTTTATCGTACTTGCATGCTACATAGTCATCAATTCCAAGAAGCAACAAGAATGGGGTCTAATAAGTTAATGCGAGTACCTGGCGGTGACTTTGATCTATGCCGAATTCCATTGTTTCGTTCTCTTCTGAGAGCCGCTGTCTAGACCAACAGCGACTCGGGAAGAACATGCTGCACATCGTCTCACGTTTCCTAACATGCGATTGCTTTTGCAAAAGGACAAATCCGTACATCACATACGACAAAAGACAGCTGGCTGCCGGCTAGTCGAAAGCGAGATCCAAAATTGGACAAAATCGAACGGAACGCTCCCTGTCACCGCTGTTGCTGTCAAGCTCACGCATGGTGGTTTCCACAAGAAGTGGTGAAAACACCTGAAAACCAGTGAAAACCAACAGGTTTGACAGCGGCGTTGTCGCTGTCGCTGTCACTGACGGTATACAATTTGGTGGAATTTTGACGCATGTTCGTTCCATGCGATGGACCCGATTCCCGACTTTCCCTCTGAGATTGCTTCGATATCTGTATTTGAACAGCAATTTAGGTTTTCAGACCATGGAGAAGCTTCTTGGTTTGCGGTAGCGGGCTTTGAGACGACTGCAACAATGAATTCACGAGGATGCGTTCTGTTCTCAACAGTGTGCTGTGTTTCGCTCATACGCCAGCTGGCAACTTCGAGAATCATTTCTAATGGCCCCTTAGTTTAACCCTTAAAGCAAGAACTTGAAAGCCCGAAAAAACCGGAACACTGTGGTAGTCCACTATGACGACCGAAGCGCAGGTTTTTTGACAGCGAAAGCGACAGCGCTCTCAGAAGAGAACAAAACACATGGCTGAAGAAGTTCGCGCTTGAGCTTGTGACGTGGCTCGATTGCAATTATGGGACTGGTCCGGACTCGCCGGACTCCGGCACGACAGAGAAGGCGCGCGCGGCAAGGAGAGGTTTGGCGAGCTGACCTGGCGCTACGAACTTTTTGCGAGCTGATGTGGCCCTCGCAAGAAAATTAGCGAACACCGCAGATTCACTGCAGCCGGCAGGTCCACGGCAGGGTTCGCACCCTCACTTGTCATTGGACAATCCATTTCACCCGAGTTCTGCGGCATGCCAGGGCTGCCGCATTGCCACTTTCGAGTGGCAAAACGGCCTGCCATAGACTTCTGCAGCAGGCTGTTTAAAGTGAATGCGAAAAGTCGATTCAACAATTTGGGTGGCAGGATTTTTGCAATCGGAAATGTCCAAATTTTAGCCGAAATTTACTCGTCTGAGCAGCACGAAGGTGCGGACCCAAAAACGCGAACCTTCGTGAACTGCGGAGAAAGGGTTCGATCCCGGTTTTCACGGGTCAACGGGCTCCTGCCGTAGAAGAATTTCTAGCGCGAAAGAAGGTCCCTTTTTTTCTGGAAGGAGGCTGTCGGACTCCGGCAGAGTCCGCGGGAAACTCTGCGGCAGAGTCTGCGGCAGAGGCTTTTTACGCGCTTTCTCCGCCGTGCCGGAGTCCGGCGAGTCTGGACCAGGCCCTATAACCATCTGGAGAGAACCCAAGAGCCTCGTGGCTTATGAGATTGACCGGCAAGGCCCCATGGTTGATAAGATCGGCCGTCGAGGCCTTATAGTGAGAAAACGAGCAAAACAGGTCGTCTCATTGAGCCAGACAACGCACTAGGGCTCCCATATCGAATTGCCCAATGAAAACAATGACAAATAAGGAATTTTTTAACTCCCCATTCTTGTAGCACCGGGAATTCCGGCCGACGTCCGGCGCTCCTAGAGCACCCCCCCCCCCCTCCTTTGCCCCCCCAGCCCTCTTGACAGCCCTTCCGTTGCGGCCCTCAATCACGAGGGCCTCGATCAGCGGATGTGTGGGTGGATTGGTGGGCTATGAGATGGAGGGGAAGGGGGGGGGAGGGGGAGGGTTGACGAAGTGCCGACCGGCATTTTCGTCGTGCGAATCCCCCCACCCCCTCCCCCTACCCCTCGGTACTAGATCGCGGCCCTCTATCACAACGGCCACGATGGAGCACTGTGATCTAGAACCGCATGCGCAATTTTGCCATGCTCAAGCAGCGACAAACGTCGCTGTTTGAGCATGGTGAAAACGGGTGGGCAGATGGGGCTTTTTGTTGTCGGACAGGGGGGGATAGAGCTTTTTCTTCAGAGGCCGGGGCAAATGGGGCTTATTGTTCCACGCTAGGGGCGGATGGGGCTCATTGCTCCGAGGTCGGGATATTTGAGGGTCATGGGTGACAATACAAGGGGTAGTCAGTATTTTCACCGATTTTACTCTAGATCTTGTGGCCTCTCCGCGAGCACTTCCAAAAAAAATGTCGCGCACTGGTGTTGTTGTGTGTGTCGTACACAGCTTACGGTGACCCCTCGGCTCATGTCCATTCACGTGCAGATCCCTGAGACAGGCGACGGCGGCAGCAAGCCGGCAGTCGGTGGCGACGGGCGCCCAGAAGACTTCCGTATTTTGTAGACTCGTGCTGTGTCAGAGCACGTAGGCGTGCAGCCTATCATGATGTAGATCTTGTCGATGTGGCCGTTCTGGTTCAAACGGCTCGTCGTTCTGACGAGTCTGCAGAGAGTTGTGACCAAAACTGTGTTTTTGCCACTGTTTTGTCCTGCTAGAAAAATAGCGCCATTGTGCGCTGTGTGTGTGTGTGTGTGTGTGTGTGTGTGTGCATCCACTAGGTCCGTGGCACTATATAGGTTGGCCAGACCTCAGTTGTCATTTCTCTCTGCACATTTAAACAGTTGCAGCTTCTGACACTTGTGTTTGTGTCCCTAGCCAACCCTTTGCTGTTCTCACCTCCACCTGTGTGTGCTGGTGAGTTAGCTAGCTGGCTTGCGTTGCCACGCTAGCGACAGCATTGCTAGGAGCTGTCTCTCATGGTATCAGAGCAGCGAGCCAGTGCTCGCATAGCTGCGCAGCAGAGACGCAGCAGCCGAAGAAGTCGTGAGCAACCGCAGCCGTTGCCTTGAGGAGCAGCAGCAGAAGTGCCCACGGTCTCGGCGGGAGGTCCTGGGAGGGCCCTCCACCACTTCGACCGCGTTTTATAAAATCCGCGGTCAATCCGCGGTCGTTCCGCGGTCGATTCGCGGTCGTTCCGCAGTCGTTCCGCGGTGCTCCGCGGTGACAAAGCAGCCGCGGCGGGCGCGGCAACCGCGCGATCGCGTGGGAACACGCGTCGAGTGCCACGGAGGCACTCGGCGTTCCGCACTCGCCACGTCGCGGTGACGTCGCCGGTCCAGATCCGCGGTGTTCCGCGGATCTGCTCAGCTCCACCTCCGCGCAGCTCCCGTTCCGCAGCTCCACCTCCGCGGCCGCTCAGGAAAACATCGGCGCTGCTCGCCGCGTACCTGCGACCGCGGAGCTGTGGGTGCGGAACGGGTCGACCGCGGACCTCAGCAGCCCGCCGCGTTCTACAGCGACGCGACCGCGGTGACCGCGGTCATTGCCGGTGAACCGCAGTAAAACCGCGGTACTCCGCGGTCATCCGCGGTAATCCGCGGTGATCCGCGGTGATCCGCGGTGAGCTTCCGCGGTGAAGTTCACTGCGGAGGGTATCCGCGGAGACGCTCCGCGGAGGAGTTCCGCGGGGAGGAATTTCCGCGGAAGGGCGGTTCCGTGGAGACGCTCTGTGGAGGACTTCTGCGGAGGGGAAAAACAGGGAGGAAACCAGTTGCCATGCCAAAGCAAACCTCCTCCAGTATGGCTGCCGACGCAGCTGCCGAGGGCAGCGTCGTCAGCGGTCAACGTCGACCACCACCACCATCACCACAGCAGCAACAGCAGCCACTACAGCAGCAGCAGCAGCGACAGCTACAGCCGCCGCCACAACACCAGCAGCCACCGCTGCAGCAGCAGCAGCAGCGGCCGCCGAGCCCGACTACATTGGCGCGCCAAGTGCGCGCACTGGCGGACCTGCAGGCGGAGAGCCGCGATACCTTGACGAGGCAGGTGGCCGAACTACAGGATATGCTCAGGGGCTTGCTGCCCCAGCAGCAGCAGCAGCGTCCGTCGACTGACCCGAGCGAGGACCACCTTGCCCACGGCGGTAATGGTGATGAAGTCGCGGCGAACCTCTCCGACTCCGGAGAGGAGGGCGAGGAAGAGGTGCTCCGAGCGCGCCTCATCCGCCTGGAGGCGCGTCGCAGAGCGCGTGAAGCCAATGCAGCCCTCCAGGGCACCAGCTCCAGCTCCAACGCGGACCCAAGCTCATCTCGCCGCCCACTGAGCTTTGAGGAGCTGGCTCTGCGGGCCCGCCTGGGTAAGGGAATTGCCTCCTCGATGCCTGGCCCCGCAGCGGCTTCGGCCGTTGCCCTGCCAACGGTCAAGCCACCCAAGTGGTTTGAGTCAGACCAGCCCGTCTTCCGGACTGGGAACGACTTCAAGTCCTGGGAGCCACGCTTTCGCATGTGGGCCATGAGCGAGGGAGTCCTCCCCTACTACCTCGCACCATATCAGGCGTCTGACCCTGCTCAGACACACATGGCAGTCCGCGCAGCTTCCGGCCTGATGAAGGCCGCCCCAGACTTCACCAAGGAATTCAGTCGGTTCCTTGGCGATTCGCTGACCGGGTCAGGAGCTGACCCGTACGTGGCATGGGCACTGGCTGTCACTCTGTTTGAGGGCACCACCTTGGCGCTGACATCCCAGCGCCTCGCGAACTTCAACTCCCTCTGCCAGACTGCTCAGGAGTCTGCAGCCGACTACTTGCGCCGGGCGATCCAGCTGTACGAGGATCTTGGAGACGACGCTCCAGCGCAATACTCTGCCCTCCAGATTATCCTCTACGGCATCCACCCCGACTATGCGCGCGTCTTCAGCAACTTCGACCAGACGCTACTTCGCGACATGGCGAGCGACGGGACCCTGCTGCAATGGGCCACTCTCCACTTTCTGGATGTGGCAGGCATGGACGCCGCGAACCGCGCTCGCCGCAGCACCGCTTCCGCTGCAGTTGCCGCCGCGTCGCCCACCCCTCCGTCTACAGCAACGGCGGCTCCAGCGCAGGGGAAGAAGGGTCGCAGAGCATCGGGTGGTGGCAACAACGGCGGGACCAGCAGCGGCACCAGCACTGGTAGTGTCAGCCGCAGCAGCAGCGGCGGGAGCAGCAGCAGCAGCAACGGCGGCGGCAGCAGCAGCGGCGGCAGCAGCAGCAGCGGCGGCAGCAGCAGCGGCTCTAGCGGCACGACGGGACGTCGCCTCGTGTGCTTCAACTGCGGTGGTGACCATCGCTATCCCGACTGCACTCGCCTGACAGGACGCCCACTGGACTGGGCCAAGGTCACCCGTGGGCTGCAGCAGGCGTACGAGGCACGCATGCGCCAGCCGTCCGATGCGACCGCACGCTCGGCCGCCACTACCGCAGCCGTCCCAGAGGAGTCCGCCGCCACAACAGGCTCCTCCGCTGATCCTCATGACCAGGCGCTCGCCGAGCGCGACCGGACGATCGCCGAGCTTCACCAGCTTCTCGCCCTACGCTCATCTCAGGGAGGTGCGAGTGAGTTGACTGAGTCAAGGGGTCCTACTGCCTGTGGACTGTCTTTGTCGTTGCGTGGTGATGACTGTGGTGGTCCCCATGCCCAGCCGTGTGCGCGTGACGGACCCGATGACACGTCTTGGTTGCATGCATCTCATGTCCGCTCTGCTGCTCGTCTTGCCGCGTCGCCTGCCGAGCGGCCTGCTGCCGCGCCTTGTTCCATCGCCGAGTGCCACGTTGCCCCTTGTACACGGGTCACAGATGCCACATGGGTCGTGGACTCTGGTGCCACCCATCACATGACATGTCGTCGTGACGCCTTTGTCGTCTTGCATCCCGTTGGCGCTGTTCGCTCTGTTCGCACTGCAGCTGGCCATGAGGTCCCTGTCCAGGGTGTTGGGGTTGTGCAGTTCACCGGGCCAGCTGGTCCCGTATAAAACTCCGACGTCCTTTTTGTCCCTGATCTGGAACTCAGCCTGCTGTCTGTCCGTGCCTGCACCAAGATGGGCCTCGGTGTCACGCACACGGCTGCCGATGCTCGCATCTTTGTGCTCGACACCGAGGAGACCGTCCTCAGAGGGACGGTCGTCGATGATCTTTATCACATTGCTGGGTGCTCTGCGAGTGAACCCCCTTTGCCTCCCTCTTCCGCTGCCCGTGTTTTTGTCGCTGGTGCTCTGTCCCCCGAACACCACCGCCTCCTGCATCGACGTCTCTGTCATGTGCACCTAGGGGCTGTCGATAGGCTGATCCGCACTCAGCCTGCTCTTGGTCTTGATGCCGCGTCCTTCGAGGCGCCGCCTACGACCGACTGTCTGGCCTGTGCTGAAGGAAAAATGCACCGGTCTACTTATCCTGCGGCTGTCTCCAGGGCTCATCAGCCCCTGGAGCTTGTCCACTCCGACCTCATGGGTCCGCTCCCTGTCGAGTTTCAGGAAGACCGCGGTCGCTACGTCCTGACGTTGACTGATGACTTCACGCGCATGCGCTGGGTCTACAGCCTGCGTCAGAAGTGCGATGCAGCCATTGCGGTCCGCATCTGGCTGGTCATGGCCGAACGCCAGTCCCCCCACCGCCTTCAGACCTTTCGCTCGGACTGTGGCGGCGAGTACCTCGGTGACATGGCACGCTCCTTCACCGAGCTCGGTGTCTTTCACAACCTCTCTGCTCCCGCCACCCCCCAGCAGAACGGTGTCTCCGAGCGCTGGAACCGCACCATGGAGGATGCGGTCCGCGCCATGCGCGCCGACAGTGCCATGCCTGAGGCCTTTGCCTTTGAGGGCATGGCATACATGACCTGGGTGTGGAACCGCATTCCCCACGGTCCCCTCCCCGGTCACTGCACGCCCTACGAGTTGTGTAATGGGCGTCGAGCGGACCTGCGCCTCGCCCGTGTCTGGGGCTCCCTTGCCTGCGTCTGGTTCACGCCGGAGCAGCAGGGGAGCAAGCTCTCTCCGCGGGGCCGCCTCTGTGCCTTCGTTGGCGTCGCCCCGCGGTCCAAGGCCTGGCGGTTCTGGGACCCCGAGCGCCGCCATATCATGGAGTCTCGTGACGCTCTCTTCTTCGAGCATCTCGCCTTTCGCGACCTTGCTCGCATCCACACTCTGCGTGCTGCTCATGCCCCTGGGTGTTCCGGTCCCCGTCGTGAGGGGGAGGCTCCTGGTCCCGTGGGCACAGTGCCCCCGTCCAGTGCGGTCACTCCGTCGCCGGCACCCCCGGGGCTGTCCCCAGCGGTTGTGCCCACCGGCACCTCCAGCCCCGTCCCGTCTGTGGCTCGCTCCTCTGCCCCTGACTCTCCGCGCTCGCTCGTGTCCGTGTCTGCGTCCGAGTCTGCCTCCGCGTCTGCGGCTCTACCTGATCCTGCGTCTGTTTCCGCGTCTGAGACTGAGTCTGACCCTGACGCTCAGTCTGATCCTGCGTCCGCATCCGTCCCTATCCCTGTCTCTGTCCCTGAGCTGTCCCTGTCTCCGGTCACAGACGCGCCTGCGTCTGCCGTGGGCCTGATCCCAGCTGGCGATGCCACGCCAACCTCGAGTGGCACGCCTGCCGTGCGGTCCACACCGGCATGTGAGTCAGCAGTGCCCACTGCCCCTGCCCCATCGGACCCCTACACACGGGCACCCGGCGGACGTCTCCGCCCGCGCCCCACGCGCAGCGTCGCCAGCGGTGATCCGGGCACAAAGGTCCTCGGCCTGAGTGCGCGCGGTCTTGCTGAGGTGCACCCTGGCTGTGCCACTGGTGCGGCACTACTTGCTCATGAGCGCGGTCTTGCTCGTGACGCCGCTGAGTCCATGGTGACGGTCGACCCTCCATCTGCAGCATATGGCCTGGCTACACGGAGTGCACCAGTGCTGGCTCCCGATCCCACCAGTCTGCCTGAGGCCTTGTCGGCCCCTGATGCTGAGCAGTGGCGCACTACCTGCCAGGCTGAGCTTGATGCCATCCGCGAGCACGGCGTCTTTGAGCTGGTGGACTTGCCCAAGAACCGCAAGGCCATCAAGGCCAAGTGGGTTCTACGCAAGAAGCTGAAGCCAGACGGCACTGTGGAGCGCTACAAGGCGCGCCTGACAGCAAAGGGCTTCTCTCAGGTCCCTGGTGTGGACTACACCGAGACCTTTGCCCCAGTTGGGCGGATGACGACCACACTCACGTTGCTGAGCCAGGTGGCACAGCACGACTGGGAACTCCATCAGATGGATGTCAACAACGCCTTCCTAAATGGGGATCTTGAGGAGGAGATTTACATGGTCCAGCCACCTGGCTTTGAGGATGGTACCGGTCGCGTGTACCGGCTGCGGAAGGCCTTGTACGGCCTGAAGCAGTCACCGCGCTGCTGGAACCAGGAGATCACCAGCACGCTGAGACGCGCTGGGTACGTTCAGAGTGATGCTGACCCATCCCTGTTCATCTCANACGACTGGGAACTCCATCAGATGGATGTCAACAACGCCTTCCTAAATGGGGATCTTGAGGAGGAGATTTACATGGTCCAGCCACCGGGCTTTGAGGATGGTACCGGTCGCGTGTACCGGCTGCGGAAGGCCTTGTACGGCCTGAAGCAGTCACCGCGCTGCTGGAACCAGGAGATCACCAGCACACTGAGACGCGCTGGGTACGTTCAGAGTGATGCTGACCCATCCCTGTTTATCTCACAGTCCCTAGCACTGCTCGCTGCCATCCTCGTCTACGTGGACGATCTTTTGATCGCCTCGCCCGACCTGGGAGCAGTGAATGCTGCCAAGGCTGTTCTCTCCTCGGCCTACAAGATGAAGAATCTTGGTGAGGCCTCTGTCTTTTTGGGGATGGACATCGTGCGCGACCGAGTTCGTCGTACACTCCGTGTCCATCAGGGACGCTACGCAGAGACCGTGGGGGAGCATTTTGCCGACCTCCTCGCGGCCGTCCGCACGGCCTCCACGCCCATGACCCCTGAGGGGCAGGCCGCCCTGAAGGTCGATGACCCAGCGGACCTGGGGGAGCCAGTTGATGTGACCTTGTACCTGCGAGTCATCGGCTCGCTCATGTACTTGGCCACCACGACACGGCCTGGCATTGCCTTCACTGTCAACCTGCTCGCCCAGTTCTCGCAGGCTCCGCGCCAGCGAACACTGGAGGCCGTAGTCCGGTGTGTGCGCTACATTTCGTCCACCGCACGCTTCGGCCTGTGCTTTCGCGAGCAGGTGTCCGTTGTGCTCGATGGGTACACAGACAGCGATTGGGCATGGAGTCCAGATGGCAAAAGCCGCACCGGCTACATCTTCCTCATTGGAGGCACTGCAGTGTCCTGGCGAAGTGGGAAGCAGGGCTGTATCGCACGTAGTACTGCTGAGGCAGAGTATGTTGCCCTAGGCGCCGGTGCAGCGGAATGTGTCTGGCTCGTCCGTCTGTTGCGTGTACTGCGTCAGTCCATTCCCCCCGTGGTTCTCCAGTGTGACAACATGAGCGCGGAGGCCATCGCCAAAAACTCAGGTGTGTTCCATGCACGCACGAAGCACATCAATGTCGAGCATCACTTCGTGCGTGACCTGGTTGATCGTGGTGAGATCCGAGTCATCCACGTGAGCACTGACAGGCAGTGCGCGGATTTTCTGACCAAGGCTCTAAGTCGTTCGAAGTTTCATGCGGCCACTCGTTCCGTTGGACTCTGCCCCACCCCTGTTGCAGGTTGATTCCTCATGTGCCACCCTGTATGTGCTGTGCCTACCGCTTGCAGCAGTTGTGCGTTTCCTGCTCCGTACAGAGTCAGTGTCTGCATGTGCATGGACGTGTTTCGCCCTCCGGTCATGGGGGAGTGTTGTTGTGTGTGTCGTACACAGCTTACGGTGACCCCTCGGCTCATGTCCATTCACGTGCAGTTCCCTGAGACAGGCGACGGCGGCAGCAGGCCGGCAGCCGGTGGCGACGGGCGCCCAGAAGACTTCCGTATTTTGTAGACTCGTGCTGTGTGAGAGCACGTAGGCGTGCAGCCTATCAGGATGTAGATCTCGTCGACGTGGCCGTTCTGGTTCAAACGGCTCGTCGTTCTGACGAGTCTGCAGAGAGTTGTGACCAAAACTGTGTTTTGGCCACTGTTTTGTCCTGCTAGAAAAATAGCGCCGTTGTGCGCTGTGTGTGTGTGTGTGTGTGCATCCACTAGGTCCGTGGCACTATATAGGTTGGCCAGACCTCAGTTGTCATTTCTCTCTGCACATTTAAATAGTTGCAGCTTCTGACACTTGTGTTTGTGTCCCTAGCCAACCCTTTGCTGTTCTCACCTCCACCTGTGTGTGCTGGTGAGTTAGCTAGCTGGCTTGCGTTGCCACGCTAGCGACAGCATTGCTAGGAGCTGTCTCTCAACTGGATCTGTCCTCTTTCTGTGCTGACAGATCCAGTGTGCGATTGATTCTTAAAGCCTTGGCACGCATGGCAGGGGTCACAGAAAAGAAAGTGAGAACCGCACTGTGGTACAAGATTCTCGTCTCGATCTCGCATGACAAATGTCGTGTCTTGGGCTCACCTCCTGTCGGGCGAGACAAATCGAGATTGTTTAGTATCGTGCGATAGGAGACAATTCAACGAGAAAACATCAGGGCAACATAGATTGAGACCGGGCTTAATCTCCATTTAGCACCACTACAAGGCATACATGCCTATGCATAGGAAGGGGTGACATGGGTACAGCAGAATCCAAAGGGAATTGCCATCATCAGAAAAAGTGTGCAAGATTTTCTGTGACCCCAACCTTGAGACTCCTCCAGACGTGCATCTGGGCATGAAAGAGAACGCGTGGAAGAACCTTGAGAGCTCAAGCACTCTCAAAGGCGTGTGGCTTGAATCTTCTCTTCATATTAGACGTCACTTTTCACCGCCTAAGGATATACAATCAAGTCACTCCTGGTTTCAGCAGATGTATTCTATTTTGGGTTTCAGCTTTTTAGCCTTGCTGTGCACCATGAAGCGGCTTCAGCAATACTCCTATTCATGGCGGCGTCTCGTCTGCACCAGAGGACAGCCTTCAAGAGACAACTTGAGGGACAGCTACAGCTCCTGCTCCGGCCTTGGATGACGCCAGACAAGACTCGATGATGGCGAGGTCTTGCAGGGCTTCTTTCGGAGAGAGCCTCCGCCGATGGCTTCCCTCCTCCTCCGCGGGCGTCGGCGCAGAAGAACAGCCTGATGCTGCAGCGGCGGCGGCAGCAAATGCGCGCAGCTCCGCATCGATGCCCCCGAAATCGTAGAACGAGTTTTCCGGCGCGCGACCATGCCTCGAGCACACGACCTGCACTTTGGAAAACGGCCACAGCCGCCACGACCAAAACAACAAAACCACATAGACAGACAGTGCCCACAGACGCCTCCCAGAACAAGAATGGCAAGAGCTCTTTCGCTTCCACCAGTGGACGCTAAGGGGCGCAAGGCATGGGGTTCAAAGTGCATAGTGATGCTGGCCAAAAACATCCACACCAACTCGTGCTTACTCATTTCAATACCCAGCGACCTCAAGAAAGTAAATGAGAACATAGAAGAAAGGTGGTGAGAGCGCGAGAAAAGGAGAGAAAGGGGGAGAGGGAGAGGGAGAGGGAGTGGGAGAGGGAGAGAAAGAGAGAGAGAGAGG
>SZWC01003764.1:142924-154121 GCA_023375785.1 Penium margaritaceum
CACGCACACACACACACACACACACACACACACACACATGAAGAATGCAAAAGATAAATATGAAAGAAGAAGAACGAACCGATGGGAAAATGTTCACATAGGGTTTGCAAAAGCAGCCAAAGAAAACAGAAAGCACGAACAGACAGACAAGACGGATACAAAGCCACAGCCACAGATGGGAGAAACCCAACGCATGACATGACATGACATGACATGACATGACATGACATGACATGACATGACATGACATGACATGACATGACATGACATGACATGAAATGACATGAAACAAGAAGTCAAGTGCAGCGAACAAACAAATGGGGCGTGGGAAGATGAGAGTCGTCGAGTCAACACAAAAAAGTGCCGCAGGAGAGATGCAGGTGGGAGCAAGTGTGGATGCGTGCACAACTGCCACAGGTACACGTCAATAGCCCCTCTCTACTGTGATGGTGCACGATACACAGCGCAACAAAGCACCGGATTCACAGCTGATGATGCATCCCTCCCTCGCAGCACGGCACGGCACGACACGGCACGGCACGGCACGGCACGGCACGGCACGACACGGCACCGCACGGCACAGCACGGCGCTCCACACCCACCTCCTCACGCCTTCATGCCAAAACCCCCTCACCTCCCCACACCCCCTCACCTCCTCACACCCCGTCACCTCCTCACACCCCGTCACCTCCTCACACCCCCTCACCTCCCCACACCCCCTCACCTCCTCACACCCCGTCACCTCCTCACACCCCGTCACCTCCTCACACCCCGTCACCTCCTCACACCCCGTCACCTCCTCACACCCCGTCACCTCCTCACACCCCGTCACCTCCTCACACCCCCTCACCTCCCCACACCCCCTCACCTCCTCACACCCCCCCACCACCTCACACCCCCTCACCTTCCCAAATCCCCCCACCACCTCACACCCCCTCACCTCCCCAAATCCACTCACCACCTCACACCCGCCTGCAGCATCCTCTCACCTCCGACCGGCTCCACACGAAGCGCGGCACCAGCACATCTTTCACGTCGCGCAGCACGGGCACGTACGCGTCGCTGGCGAAGATGCCGGCGCCCAAAAGAGCCAGCCCCGCGGGCCTTGGGCTGCTGGTGCTGATGCCGCTGCCGCTGCTGGCTTTCTCCGCCTCAGCCATGACGACAACCGCGCAGACGAGCCCACGGCGTCCTGCGCTCCTGCAAGTGTCCCCCGGAGCTCGCTGTTCGCGGCGCTGGTCCTGCTGCTCCAACTGCTGCTGTCGGTGCCGTCGATCGGCGCCGCAGAGCCCTGCGCCAACCCTGAGACCGTGATGCGGGGTGGAACCTACCTTCAGCCTCGATCACACGGTAGCAAGCGGAAGTGCGTGCCACGTCAGGATGCCGAGGCCATTTTAACTTGTGCTTGAAGTTGATGCTACGGACGTCGGAGCCCGCGATATCTAGGCGAAGCGACTCGGAGTTGGTGCGACGTGCTGTAGCAAGTCGCAGCAACTCTCGAAGCCCCATCTTGGCGGACCGACGCATACATGGGCCGAAGACGCGAACGAAAGTGTGATTTTGCTCACACCAACAACGAAGTTCGCGAGCTCTCGCATCCAGCAATTGGTACGCCTTCATTATGGTCACAAGGCTCTTTCAACGGGCTTTGACATTTCGCACGAGCGCGAAATCGTGATCGATCTTTTCGCCGTATGCGACCCGTGGACGCCCAAACGCTTCAAAGCGCGGGTCCGCTGCGACCTGTACCGCTCTCCAGTTCTTAGGCAGAACTCAGACGATTTCATGGGGTCACTTTCATTTCGCGGTGAATGGACTGGATGGGACTAGGGCCATAAACTATTATACCTAACGGAGCATAGATGGTGCACAGGTAGAAGTTGCGAGGCAGAACACGATTCAGAATTTGGGACACTTGGGAATTTATATTTACCGGTAAGCATACTTCGATAAAAAGCATCAAAACGATCGAACATATATATACAAATGTCGAGTTACGAATGAGACAAGGTTGGGGTCCTTGGGTCGAATGTCCGGAGACGCGTGCGGAGTCGCGTCGTGAGTGTTCGGATTCGAGAAGGTTTGTCGAGAAGTCGGGGGTCTTCGAGAATCGATGGTGAAGATGCAAGATGCATTTTTATAAATCCGGATTCGTCTTATTGCATCGAGAAGTCAACCGAAGTGCCGTGATACTTCTTTCGTTGGTCCGCGAGAGTGATCGAAGTTGTCGGGAAGTTCGGGAAAATTCACTCAGGGCGAGGCAGTTGGCCGGTTTTCCCTCAATCATCGGAGTGAATGTCGTGGTCTCGCGACGCGATGGGCTGTTTGTGTAGTAACAAAAATGTCCACATGAAAATATTAGGGACTCGTGTACGTCTATTACGTAACAATTCCCCCCCTTTAATCCGCGATGTCTCGGTGCGCATACAAAAGTGGCCCGATGACGGCGGTAGTAACCGTCGATGAGATGATCGACGTCTCCGAAGTTGTAACAGGGTTCCGAACTGTTATGCGTGGCATCGTAGCCGTGCCACTTGACGAGATGTTCTATCATTTCGCCTCGTCGTCGATGGCCGAGGATGTCCTCGATGACGTACTCTGTATCTTTTTCCACTTGAACGTGAGACGGGAGAGGGACATCCCTACCAGGGAAGTTCTCTTCGAGGTCTTGGTAGTGCTTGAACCTACTGACATGAAATACGGGATGAACTTGAATAGTGTCAGGAAGTTTGAGTTCTGCAACCATAGGGATTTGCATGCGCTCGATATCAAACGGTCCCGACCATTGAGGTTTGAGCTTCGAACAGTTGGCTCCGCGAAGTTTGATGTTTGCGGAGTTGAGAAGAACTCGGTCGCCAACGGTGAATACGCTGTCGCTACGATGTCAGTCAGCTACTCGCTTCATCAATGCCTCTGTTTTTGTGAGTTTTTTTTTTGTTTCCTCCCAAATGGTCATGACGTCTCCACATTCAACGTTGACTATAGGGATGTTGCTACGACTTCAAATATTTTAATGCATGGTGGTCGATGTGTACGATGCACCGGCGACACTCTAGGTAGCATCACCACGTCTTGAATGCGTGCATGACCGCTAGCATCTCCTTCTCGTGTACTACGTAGTTGATTTCCAGCCCTCGTAGTTTTGGAGACATGTATGCAACAGGTTGTTCGCCGTTGCCATGATCTTAGAGAAAGACTACGCCAATGGCTCGGTTTGATGCATCCGTGGCCATGACGTAGTCGACTGTTGGATCTACTAATCGTAGGGTTGGTGCCAAGGTGAGATCGTTCCACAAAGTGGTGAATGCTTCTTATTCGTTGTCTCCCCATCGCCACTCCTTTTCTTTTTTAGTGAGGTCAAAAGGAGGCGATGGCCCTCAGGCATAGTCCCCTACAAACCACCAATACTAATTACAGAAGTTGAAGAAAACTTGAATTTCTCAAACGTTGGTCGGCGTCGCCCAATCAGTAGTTGCCCCCACATCTTTCGGATCTATGGTGACCCGTCCACCGTTGGTGACATGACCCATAAACTCGATGGAATGACGACCAAAGTCGCATCTCGAAAGTTTTCCAAAACACGTCTCTCTTTGTAAAGTTTTGAGGACTTGTGGAAGATGTCCATCGTGCTCCTCCGGGGTGCGCCTGTACACCTGAATTTTGTGAAGGTACACCATGACAAAATCGTCGAGGTTAGGTCCAAAGATGTGCATTACCACCATAAAATTTGCTAGAGCATTTGTTAATCAGAACGACATCACCGTGGACTCAAAATACCCGTAGCGAGTTCAAAGCGCCCTCTTCTCAATGATGGTGTGTGCCATGCATCTCTGGTGATATTCTTAGTGTAAGTCGATTTTGTTGAAATTTCGAACCCCTTGGAGTTGGTAAAAAAATCATCAACTCGGGGAAGGGGGTAGCAGTTCTTGATTTTAGCGTCGTTCAACGCCTGATAGTCCACGCACATCCACATCTCACCATTCTTCTTTTTGAAAAACAGTGCTGGTGCGACGTATGGTAATGTGGATGGGCAGAGAAACCCTTGACCGAGCATGTCATCAAGTTGCTTCTTCAACTCGGTCAGCTCGTGATTGCTCATCCGATAGGCCCTCCAAAGTATAGGTCTACCGCTTGGCTTTAGTTGGATACAACGGTCAATGTCTCGTTGAGGGGTAAGGTTCTCCGGAGTTTGTCGAGGAAGACGTTTGCAAACTCCTGGTTGAGTGGTGCGAACTCTTCATGTACCATCGCGAACTTTGTCGATGCCGATGAGGCTGATGAGGCCGATGACAAGTCGGCAACTACCAC
Organism: Penium margaritaceum; assembly: GCA_023375785.1. Taxonomy (NCBI): domain Eukaryota; kingdom Viridiplantae; phylum Streptophyta; class Zygnematophyceae; order Desmidiales; family Peniaceae; genus Penium; species Penium margaritaceum. The sequence goes on from SZWC01003764.1 coordinate 147,233, forward strand.
TTTCGCTTCTCCCATTTGGCTTGAGATTTATGAGCCACGCACAAGATCCTCGTCGTATATACTACTTGGCCACTTTGAGCAGTGTCAACTACACAGGTTTCTGCTTTTGGGCTTCCGTGGCTTCCTCTACTACTTCCACCTTAGCTGCATCCGTTGTCGACTTCCATCCTGCACACGGAAGTTGTCATTTGACTTCGTTGATTTCCACATAAACGTTAGCACTATTCCACTCGACCTGTGGATTGTGCTAACAAACAAAATCTCGTCTGAATATGATTTTGTGATCGCTCATTCGACAATACCTCTAGATTCTTACATCCCATAGATCTCCCACTTATAGTGGTAGCGGTTCTTGGAGTCTTCGTATCTCCAATCTCCCGTCGACAGGTTTTCCTTCAAAAACATCTGGTTTGGTCTGCAAACCCACATTTTGAACCATGTCGCTTCTCACGAAGCTATGTGTTGTTCCTCCATCTAATAGTGCCGCTACCGTTCTCTGACTTCTGCATCCTCGAGGGTGAACTTTTAGCAGTATCATCGGTTGGTCGTCCTCGTACCCCTTGTCGAGCATTGTGATCTCATAAACCCTCTATGATGATGTGGGTCGTTTAGATGGGCGATCATTCGGCGCATATCGCTCCTCGCAGATGAGAGTTATGCTTTTTACTCCTGCCCTTTGTCGTTTCCTGACTCGTTTTCCTACAAATTCTTCCCTTCTTTGTCGACTACTTGCTCCACCTGTTGCGAGCGGTGTGACCGACCTTTCCGTAATTGCAACAGGTTCGCGTATCTCTCTAGTCGACGTTGTCCACTTTCATCAGAGTCGAGGAGTCCACCAACTGGTCTTTTCTGTTTTCACTTCAATTATGATTAAGATATCGACAGTCGTAGGATTCATGGATCTGAGCATTGTAGTCAGTACCATCAATCCTTTCTACTAGTACGATCATCCGTAGTAAGTCGTTTTAGATGCCGAAAATACCGATTGCTCGCCAGATGTCTCGCTTGAGGTCGTTGTTGTAGTGAAAACAGAGTTCATCAGGGGCGATGTCTACTTTGGTGATGATCTCACAAAATCTCAGTGTGTACTCTGCCACGCTCGTCTGCTCACGAAAACTCTTGAGCTTGTACTGTGCGTCGGACTTCTCGTTCAGCCGTTCAAATCGTGCAAGCATCGCGCCCAAGAATTCATTCCAGTCGGTGGGTGGCGTTAGCGCGTCTTGCCATTCTGGGTTGATCTTCTCCAAAGGTAGAACGCCTACGATCGACGATGTAAGACGGGCACCATTGCCCATTGATGATGTTCCGTCGATCTCCTGCTGTCGTTGGATGGTCTTCAAGGCAGACAACCAACTTAACGCCGCGTCACGCAATAGCATAGCTGCAAGATCAATTTTCTATTGATCTTCATTGACCCGAGTAATGGTGACGTACACCTCCAAATTCTTCAGCCACATCCAAACCATCGGTCCTTTTGAGTTTGTACGACCAAACGATTCTGGTGGAGCCGGACAAATTTTGGGTTCGCTCGAGAGTTGGGAGTTTCTCTCGACGAGCACTGCTTCATGTGCGCTTACATTGCGAAGAGCTTCTGTCGCGACATTCAACTAGTTGAGCAGGTGGTTGTTGATCCCCTCAAGCGCGGAGATCCGATTTGTTGGTTCCTCGTTGATCCGCACCTATTGTCTAGTGCCACCTACCGTGTGAGAGTGGATGCTCTCTGGAGATTAGGCTTTGGTGTGTGGAGAGCACACTTGCAGCGGAAAGTTATACTTGGAGAAGTCTGGAAGCCAGGACTGGAAAATACAGGTTAATTACAATGAACAGAGTACAAGGTATTTATACTGTTCGGTAGGCCTGTCTTGGCCCTTGCCTACTGCAATCCTAGCTTGCTGTAGCAAGCTACTTGCTCCTAGACCTAGTGCTTTGCTTGCACCTGAACTTGGCGCTCTACTTGCACCTAATGCCTAGAGCGAGAACTCCTGGGTCGTCGATCGTCGAGATTGACGGTCTGTCCTCTCTCTCGGCGAGCCGCCTCATTGCTCTCGTATGCCTCCCGGCGGTGGATGTGGTCACCGTGTCGGACACGCCACCGGTGGTACTGCGACCATCCCACGGTCGCAGTCATCGGAACTGCTATCGCCATTGACCGCGCACGGTGTCGGGGCTGTCCGCCAAAATAGCCCCTTGGCGGGTGGCGTCACCATCACGCCACTCGCCGAGAGGGCGATACGCAACCGTGCATTGCGTGTTCAAAACGCACTCACGAGGTTACGTGCGAAGCCCCCTAGCAACGGCGTAATCCCCACGTCGTCGCTCGCTCGCTCCTCCTCCCCTTGCATCCGCGAGCCGTTGGGGTCGAGCCGGACCTCCCGACACATTTCCGAAAAATCGAGATATCGCCCGCATGCCCCTGAAACTCGGACGAAGCCCCGAGTATGCCAGAAAAATCAGGGGTACCTCCTTACATACCGTCCCTGCTGATGTTGTCGAGGCTGTCGGTAGGGGTGGCTGGTTCGTTGCTGTTGGTTTTGCGTCCAGATTGGTCTTCGAAGCCATAGGGATTGATCCAGTTGTCGTGTGGCCTACCACGCCAGCATTCACTGTCGCTTTAGGGTTCACTTGCATCGGCATATTCTGCTCCTCCGTCGCCGAAGTCAAGGCCGAAGACCGGCTCTTAGTCGTCGGTTGCGCTCGTTTGCCTCACGTCGTAGTCGCAAAGTCTGTAAAGTCTTAACGTGTGAGATGCGCTGACGGCTTGAGTGAGGTAGTCCTCCATATGGGTAAAGTAGTTGGATTCCTCTCCATTACTGGAACGCTCTGATACCATGTGTTATGCAAAACAAAGCGTCGATGGTGAATAGGTAGAAGTTACAAGACAGAATACGATTTAGAATCTGGGACACTTAAACAGTTAATAATTGGTAAATGTACTTCGATGAAAAGTGTCAAAACAATCAAACATATATATAAGTATCAAGTTCCGAATGAGGCATAGTTGGGGTCGTTGAGTCGTATGTCAGGCAACGCATGCGGAGACACGTCGTGAGTGGTCGGATTCGAGAGGTCCGCCGAGAAGTTGGGGTCTTTGAGAATGGACTATTAAGATGCAAGATGCACCTTTATAAATCCAGATTTGTCTCGGTGCATCAAGAAGTCAACCGAAAGATTGTCATACTTATGTCATTAGTTCGCGAGAGTGGTCAAAGTTTTTGGGAGGTTCGGAAAGATCCATTGAGGATGGGACAGTTAGCCAGTTTACCCTCGACCGTTGTAGTGAATATCATGGTCTTACAACACGATGTGATGTTTGTGTAATAACAAAAACGACCACTCGCAAATATTAAGGACTCATGTACGTCTAGTACGTAACAAAAAGCCCTAATCACCACCGACTTGGTTTATGTTGGACCAAGTTGTACGTTGAGACATGTCTACTCCTAATGGGAGGAGTGGTGCGTGAATCTCCTTCTCCACATGTCACGTCGAGCGAAACGTGGATGGTTCACAGAGATGAAGACCAGAGTAGAACACCATTTACAGAGCTTGGGAAATGGTTGATTTTTATCAATAAGTAAGTGTAATTTGATAATTTGCCAAAAAAATCCAGTGCATATATACAATGAAGAGAATCATAATGAAGCATATATTGAATCTTCAGTCCTCGAGCCAAGCAATGAGTGCGACGTCACATTGTGAGTGGTCGCTTTGAGAAACTGTACCGGGAAGTCAACGTCTTCGAAATTATCGAGGCTCGGTTTTATAAAAGTCTCACCATAGTGTGCGAACCATTTTTATGAATATAAATGGTCCTCGAATGTATTTCAGGTACTTCAAAGACTCAATATCATGGTATTACGGACTCGATGTTCGGAAAACAACTAGGAGCTAGATTATTCTTCAACTCTAGCCTGCATAGTAACCATCGGCCAAATTTCAGGCAAGAGGAGTGTCACGATTCAAGATCCATCGCGTCACTCCTCCTCCCCTCTTGCTGGTCGCTTCGCACATGTTTGCACGTGTTGCCACGTGGAACAATAAGGTTTTATGACACATGTCCCTAAATGCCCAATGACGACTGCGTCCATTTGTGGCACTGTTTGTTTCAACCAAAATATTTGAGAAGGCCATTTGCCCACCTCTCCTCAAACTACATATTCTATGGGGCTACGTTTTGGTTTAGACTTTGTCGCATAACAGGCTAGCATTGTTACATTAGCATCAGAACCAAAGAATCCGTGAGAGAAAGAGAAAAGGAGTGCCGAACACACTTGCGCATCGGATCTTGAAATCGACGGATAGCATCATCGAACGACGTAGTTTGCAACAAGAAAACAATGTAATAATGTTTGGACCATTTTCCAAAGGCCACTTGCTCGGCTACAGAGTGAGCCAGGACTCTTGGCTTCGAGTGCAAGCGGATAACTCAACTCAAACAAGCAAGACAAGAGCCCAAAGAGCCCAGATGTCCCCAAAAAAAGGCGGGGGGGGTCACCAAATGCCGCCCGACCAACGAAATCAGACCAAGCTCGTCGAAGAGCTTGTCCAGTCGAGAACCAGGCCGAGACAGATTGTGAGGAGAGTGTCTCACCCCCACCCAGCCCCCAATCATCAGGGTGCGGAGGAAAGGGACAAACCCCCTACACCTCCCTCCATACTCAGTGCCGTTAACATTAAGGGGGGAGGAAAGGTGCCACCCCCTCCCCCCCAGTTTGTGGCATAGAAAGCGCCAAGGGGGAGGATAGGGGCAGCCCCCCCTCTCACCCTTGTCCATTGCACCGACGACGCCAAGGGAGAGAAGAGGGATGAGACCCCTCCCTTCACCACTGGGCCATGGTGTCAACATCACGTAGACGCCAAGAGGGAGGAGAGGGGGTGATCCCCCCTCCTGTGCCGACTGCCCAGGAAGTGGGGAGAGGAGATGAAATATCCTATCTCCCCCCTCCCCTTCCGCTCTCACGTGGACTGAGGGTCCAAGGAGGGGACAAAGGAGGTGTCCCTCTCTTCACCCCCCTCATGACGGCTGACAGCTCAAGGGAGAGGCCACGGGGCAAAATCCCCCTTCCTCCCCTCACATGGATCCATGGTTCAAGAAGGAAGGAGGCAAGGAATTTTCCTACCTTGTCCTCCCCTATGGCAAAGGGCATAGCCCTATATATTAACAAAACAAGTACAATGCCGTGTTTTGCCTGACAGTATGCAAGTAGTGTAGTAGGTAATGGAAGTACTAGGAGGTGATTGAGTTGAGATTCGATACCTTGTCCTATGTTCATAATACAATTTTTTTTACATATGTTCTCCTAAATTCCTTGTGTTTTGGACCATGCTGATTCCAAGTACTCTAAAGGATGATTATTTTGTTTGGTGACCAATTGAGGCACCACAAGGAGCATTTTTAAGCTATGACCAAGTTCAATTTGCATCGAACAAAAACATCATTGAAGAAAATACTTTAAGTTCCCCTAGTACTAGAGGCAAGAATGATTTCCTCGATTGAACCCAAAGTTTGGGCCTTATGTTTGTGGGTTCAACGTTGTTGAAAGAGATAAACCAAGATGGGTGACCGCTTTAAAGCCAGAACACAACTCAATGTAGGTTGAACGTGCTTTAAAAAACTCTTTTTTTGCAAAACAGCAACTACATCGTGCACCAAGTTATAAAACCACAACAATGACATGCATTGAGGTAAATTCTCTATGAAAATACTAAAGGTACCGAGCATACTGTAATAATGCAAAATGTGTAGAAAAAACAAGATGAGTGTCAGTTACACGATTGTACGGGTGTCGACCACATGATCAACATGAGTGCGGATTGCACTACTAGCATTAGCACATGTGCTGGTTGTAGAAAATTTGTCGATGTCGAACACACAACTGAAAAAGTGTGAGATGCACTTTAGTCACGGATGCCGAAGGCATTCGTGTTAGGACGAAATGCTAGGTCCGAAGGCATTCCTCGTGGTCTACAGAGATATGACCAAAGCAAATGCAGATTGCGTATCCACATGGGTGCCGATTGCATGAAGTTGGATAAGTCATTTGTGCTTGGATTTGTAACAACTGTGGGAATATGAGTGCAAATCACACCCAATACACACGCAATGGTAGACATCCCTGCAAGAGGTTTGATTGAACACATCTGACTAGTGCCAGTTGCACTTGGAACATGATCAACATGGAAAATGCAACCTCCCCATTTACGCAAGTGCCGAACGCACAATTACCATGAGTCCTGAATGCATGAATGACAAGTGCATCAGTTAAAATGTTGACACGAGTGTCGAATGCACCATTGTCATAAGCACCAATTGCACCATTGAAAACAGCTACCGGCCGTACGTTTGTCATGGGTGCCAAATGCACCACTGATGCGTGTGCCGAATGCACAGTGTCCATGAGTTATGGTTAGACTAGCCATGTTCTGGTTGTTGGTATAACACGTGTTATAATGTAATATTAACACCAACAAAATGGGTGCCGATTGCAACCTGTTCCATCGATTAGCAAAAAATAGTCAACTCATGCAACCTTGCTGTAGACCGTCAAATGAAAGCATAGGATCCATGCACCGTGTGGTTCTACAAGCAAGTGCACTGGGTGTGCTACAGCAAATTGTTACAAATACATCGTCTGATGTTTACAAGGCAGCTCGACAAACTCGATGATAGTCATACTCTTGAATTCTTTCAATATATAACTTATGGGTATGTCTAGAAAGAAGTAAGAGAAGATAATTAGTGGATAAATCTAATGTGATACAAGGAAGATTTCCTCGACTCATGCTAAAGGTGGATGAACTCCTCCATACTCGTAGATGGAACAAGTTACAAAAGCCAAGTCGGTTCAACACCAGTTGGAAAACATGCACGGTTTGCATGACCGCAATA
>SZWC01003764.1:173761-189308 GCA_023375785.1 Penium margaritaceum
CAGATTGCAAAATGTTGCCACGTCCGTTTGCACCTGGTCCAAGATTAAATGTTTCCCAAAGTATTTTGTGTCTTCTCCATGCCAAAATGCCCACCTAAACCGGTGTCGTGATATTCCTCCAATTGCATCCGTCGTAACTTCTCATTTTGTGGTATGGCAACTTGGCAAGTGAATCGTTGTTGCCAGCAGGGCTTGTCAAACCAAAACTGGAGACTGTCGAACCCGCTAAACTCCTCGCAATACTTTGCAAGTAGCCTTTGACATATGGCAAGTTTGTCTTTTTAGGTGAGTACTCGATGCCGTAGTCCTAGTTGAACTCGAGAATCTCTATCCATCGAGTTTGTCGATGGCTCAGTTTTGATGTACTCTTGAGATTTTTGTGCATGTGGAGGATGCATTATTGGAATTCTAGGTAACACTGCCATGTCTTGCATGCGCACACAACAAGGAGCAAATCTTTCTCATACACCGCGTAGTTTTGTGACATGTACATGTACAACCAATTTTTCTCTACTGATATTGTCTTGGAGAAGAACGGCTCCAAGTGCTCGATCGGATGCGTCGGTGGCCATGACATAGTCTAGAATTGGATAACCAAATCATAGGAATGATGCCAAATTCAGATCATTTCTCAAAGAGTTCAGCACTTCTTGTTTGTTGTTTCCCAAAATCCACTCCATGATTTTGCGAGTAAGATTGGAAAGAGGCGCTCACACTGAGAATAGTACTTTTGATGGTAGAAATTACGTAATAAAAAAAAAACGTGTACATCTTGAAGATCAGTCCATCCCCACTTTCTTTGGGTCCAGGTGATCCGTCCACCACCAATGTTTTGGTGTAGAAACTCGATCTTACAGAGACTAAAGTCACACTTCGAGATGTTCTTGTAGAGTTTCTTTTTTTGTAGCATTTCAAGAACTCTTTGAAGATCTTCATTTTCCTCCTCCAGGGTCCGGCTGTACACAAGGATTTTGTCGAGATACACGACGACGAAGTACTTGAGGTACGGTGAAAAATGGTGTTCATTGCAACCATAAATGTTGGAGAAATAGTTGCGAGTCCAAACGACAAAACTGTGGACTCAAAGTGTCTCTATCTGGTGTAAAACTTCATCTTCTTGATGTCCTTGTCAGATACGTGGATCTGATGATAGCCGGTACGCAGGCCAGTTTTGATGAAATTTCTTCTCCTACTGAGGTTTTCAAAAACATCATCTGCCTGTGGAAGGGGATAGCAGCTGTTGACACGGGTGCCGTTCAACGTCCAGTAATCCAGGCACATGTGTATCTCACCTGTTTCTTCTATAAAAAGTAATCTTGTTGCGCAGGGTGGCATGGAATGTCAAATTAACCCCTGACCAAGCATCTTTTAACCACTTTTTTAGTTCATGGTCACTCATCCGATAGGTCCCCTGAGGTATGGTTAATTGTGGCCATTTGATACACGGCACATTCAATGCATTAGGTACGTAGAATTTAGTTATTTCCTTTAAAATTTCTTGGAGGGTAGTTATATTCTGTTCAATTGGGAGACTATGAATACAATACCTGTGCCTTGGCAACTGAATGAAATAACTAAAGTGATATCAATAAATATATGTCATTCTGGGTGGAATGTATAATAGAAATACATCTGTCTTTTATCATTTTCATAGGTCTGATAAGTAAATTGTATTCTTAATTTCTGATTCCAAAACCTTTACCCTAGCAAATCTTCCTGTCGATCGTCACTTTGCGATTATTCAAACTTTCACTTACCTACGACGAAGTGCAGAAATCCCCTCCCCCCCCCCCCCCCAAAAAAAATCGATTGTATTGGGGTAGTGTAGCTGGTGCGTGTGTTGTTCAGAATTCTGTCTTGTCCACTAGTGTTTCATGTACACTAATGTATTGTTCACTTGCTCATTATATACATGAACCATACACACTATCCTAATTCACTTTAGCTCCAGGGGGGGGGGGGGGAGGGGGGGAGGAAGGGAGTGGGAGGCAGCATGAGATCCAAATGTCTCCAAAAAAAAGGATAGAGTGTATGAGCAAAGTGTTCCTGGGTGGTGCATTCATTTTCCATGGAAGAAAACAAGTATCATTCACTAATGTCATCAGTCGCTGACCGCTGATCTACAAAGATCGACGATCTACAATTGTTGTTCTTGATTGTTAACATGTAAATGGAAATTGATGGTCGAAGATCTTCGATCAAAGTACATTCGACGATTGACGATCACGTTTGTTGACTGTCGGACGACGTCAACGTGTGAGGATAGCAGTCTGTGTCACAGTCACCACATACTCGGGATCCACCCCCACCCGAAAACCGCCGAGTGTATTGGGTTGGTGTAGCTAGGGCGTGTATCGTGCTCCATAGACATTTGGACACTAGTGTACCATGTAAACGAGTGTATTTTTTACATGTCCGTGAGATACACAAACCATAGGCAGTCTCCCAATACAATATTACTTTGGAAGGAGGAGGGGGAGAACATTAGATCCGGATGTCCGCCCCTCCCCAAGAATGCTTGACTATATTAACTTACCGTAGCTGGTCAATGTATCCAATCTAGGTGGAGAAAAAACACTAATACATTAATCTTTCATGACTCGTCGACTGTCAATGTACGATCATCATTGATCGACGAAGCGAACTCAAGATTAAGATCCGTGTGAGAGGGGGGGGGGGGTCGAGATTCCCCCCTACGACAGAAGGGAACGTGCTGGACCCTGCTACCTTGAGACCTAGCATGAGCCAGGGAAAGCAAAAAAATGAAATAAATCCCACAACCCGGGTGTGATTCAATCATGGGTTTGATCGAGACTATAAGGTTTACGAGTCTTCTGAGTGGGTGGATACAAGACTCCTCCCTCCCCCTCTCAGGATAGAAGGGAACTTGCTGGGTCGTGCTACCATGGGGCCCAGCAGGTGCTGGGACAAGCAAAACAAACCCACAACACGGAATATAACATCAGATCAATTTGTGTTCTAGCGAGTTCCGCGTTCCGAGACAAGCCGGATATTTCGTTACAGATGTAGCATGTGGCAAGTTTAAGCACAAATGTATGTGTTTTTTAACAAACTGCAAATTGATTTGAGAAAAACAGAACCATGGGTTTTAACTAGTGTTAACATTTTTATTGCAAACCTTCCCAGATATGTTTCTGCATAAGCAGACATAGGAAAAAATAGAGGACTCACTTCCACGAAGGTACCGTGAAAATCCCAATGACCTACATTTAACAAGTACAGTATAAGAAGAGCAGTTTTTATGGATGATTGACCATAAATGGGTCCCCTTGACCATCGGTCTCCTACCTGGCTTCAGGTCTATGTGGTGATTGACGTCATTCAGAGGAGCTAACTCTCGCGGCAGTTCGTCAGTGTAGCAAAGGGGCCGATTCAGCCCTCCCACCTCACAATAGCGAGGGGGTGGTTCACAACCATCCCTTGTTGTTGCAAGGACTAGCAGGTGGCCAGCCATTTGTTGGCCGCCAATCGGCTGGCGTGTTCGGAGCAGGAAGAGCCTCACCACCAATTTGGCAATGGTTCCGGCAACTACGACATAAGTAAAACATCGCGAGCAGCTGCGACAATAGCACAAACATCATAGGGGGGTACAGGCATAGAACTTAACCAATTCAAGCGTCGTAAAGTGCATTAGAAAGCTCTTCAAGAGCTCCTCCTTTTTCCATATCCTCTCAACTTCTCATCTAGCCCGAGGAGCTATGTGGATCTTTGCTAGACGGGGGTGGAGACTGCCCATCCCAAAACCACCACTTTCTTCCATCTTTCAAGATCCCTCCTCCCTCCTTGAATGAAACATTGAGGCAGCGCTCCTTCTCAAGACTATGGACTCTCACGTCCTGTGAGCACCTTAAAAAGAAGGAGGGCTACACCTGTAAAATATTTCGTCGCTTCCCCAACGTCACTGGCTCAAGGGAGACGTCGACAAGAGGTGGAAGAGGCATCAAGGAATGCAAAGAGGAGGCCAAGGGAAACAAGAAGAGAAGAAAAAGACAAGAGGTACGAAGGTTAAGAGTGGAGAAGTTGTAAATCCTTTTTAGTATTGCTCTTCTCCATCTCCTCCTTGTTCTGTGAGCGACAGTCATATCTCTTGGAATTTTTCTTCCCCCCGCTTGTGGTTGTGCACGAAATTTACAGCCGCCGAGCACTTGCAATGCATTTGTGGAAAAATAATATTGCATAGCAATACTACTACATAGCAGTACTTGTACACAGTAGTGCTATACAACAGTTGTTACGTAGCTACTATGCTACACAAGGCAGCAGCCATGGCTATCGTGGGTGCGGGCTTCCTACTGGTGCATTCTCTTTTGATACTGGTACAGCCACTATGCTACTGCAACCGTTGTTGCTGCTATAGTGTTGTTGCAGTGCTCCTACTGCTGCAATGTTGTTGCTGTCACCTCTGTTGTTGCCGTTGTGATGTTGTTGGTGGTCACGGCTACTGATGCTCATGCCATTGCTCACTACTGCTCCCCCTACGCAATGCTGTTGCCACTGCTTGTTGTTGATGCATGAAGCTGCCATGGCAAGCTGCTACTGTTGCAAGCCGCTTTTTTTTTGTCTTACCCTTGGTCTTGACCTGACAAGTTATTACTACCACCTAGTGCTACTGTTGCCGCTCAGCGTGGCTAGTGCAGCTTGTTGCTACTGCTACTGCTGTTATAGCGGGGGTAGTAACTCACGTCGCCAAGGTTGGTATTGCCACCATCTCTAGCTGTCGCGTAGTGACGCCGATGCTGTTGCCGGCGACTCATACGATGTGTACGAGGACATGCCTGGCTCTCACTCTTGCTACCAGTGATACGTTTATGCGACACAACTCAGCGAAAAGGGTCTTGCTGCTCTAGTACCATAAGAAAATTGTATGAAACGTCCTAGCCTTGCTATCGGCAACATGGTGACACAGTTTTATCAGTTGACGCACTAGCAAGCAAACACGTGTACAAGACAACAAGGGTTGGGCTAGGGAGAAACGCAAAGTCTCGTAAGCTTCAGTAGCTTTGGAAATGAAGAGAAAAATGACAATGGACAAGCACACTAAACAAACGCATACCGTAACGTACAGCAAATGACGCACACAGTAATGCCACGTTGCCGTAAAGCCGACCCAAAGCCACTATTTTGGGCATAACTTTGGGCATATGCATCCAGATTCAACACCATCTCAGATACGAGATGCACGATATTGATTTGCACGCTATGACTGGTCACATGCATAGGTCTGGCATTGATCGGTAAAGACACAATATAAGTAAGCAAATTGAGCTCAAGAGCCCGTCCACCAAAAAAACTCTAGTTACTGTAGAAAAAAAAAAGTAGAAAAAGTAGAAAAAAATTGGAGAGTAGCCTAGCATGTACCCTAGACATTGTGACAGTTGTCTGGCAACTGCAATTGGGTGTGGCCACTACCCATCGGTACTCATCGGTATCCGCATCAAGGATCTGCACAAGCATGGGCACATACAAGTGGTCACAGTAAGCTACACAAATAGACGCAAAGTGCTCGTATCTCAACACTGGTTGCTCCGTCATCTCGATTTGACTACACGATGAGACAAACCTGTGACAAGTGGTTGAAGGACTTCATCAGCCTTGATTCTCTCATGCTTCAGCCACAAACGTGTGCCATATGATTGTGTGATTTCTTGTTCTTGAACTTCTACTGGTCACATGCTCCGACAAGCGTAGTTGTCGGTTTCGTGATTGGTGGTACTGTTGTGATTTGTGACGTTCCTGTCGACCTGTACAGTTTACTGTGACCACTCGCTTGTGTCCATGCTCGTGCAGATCCTTGATGCGAACCCAGGTGGAACCGGGGCGTCGTCTAGTGGTGGACTACCTGCTCGGAGCTGATCGACGGTCGCCCCAGAGTCCTGGATGTTGTCTGGGACCTTCTGCAGCTTTTCTGCAGCATGTAGGATTTTATCGGTGGACTAGCCATGGGCACGATTTTCATGTCTTTGCATTGTGTGTCCACCGTTTGTTGTCGGATGTATGCATGTGACCAGTCTTAGCGTCCGGCTTGAGATTCTACACGTGTAGGTTCACACAGCATAGCGTTCTGACTTGTCTACGCCGAGTTGCGGCCAAAACAGTGGTTTTGGGTCGGTTTTAGAACAGACCTTGCACTGCCGCCTGCGACACCCGCCGTGCGCCGCAGCAGGTACTTATGCCATGGACCTGTCATTTGTCATTTCTCTCTGCAAATGCTATTGAAGCATTCTGACACTTTGCCTTGTGTCCCCTAGCCAGACCCTTGCTGTTGTGTGCACGACTTGTGACTGTCATCATCGTCTGACCAGGCACTGATGCCTAGTCAGCGGCAATATTGCTAGGAAGCTTCCACGCATTTTCTCATGGTATCAGAGCAGAGAGACTCCTCTTGCTGAGATGCACTGCAGAGATGTAGCACCGACAGCAGCAGTGAGAGTCACCACCGCCGCCGAATCCTGGGACTCGTTGCAGCCGTTTTTCAACAACGACATCATCACTCAGTCCCCACCACCACATCGGGTGAGCTGCGGCATTTACTAGCTCCAGCAGTAGCAGTAGCACCACCACCACCGGGTGGCAGCAGCAGCCGTGTCTAGCTGCCAGCCTGTACAAAAAAAAGGATGTAGCTACTCGCAGTAGCAGCTTGCGGCGGCGGCTGCGAGCACTGACAGCGTGCAACGGTGGCAGCAGCTCGTAGCATCGGTGGCATCTGTAGCCGTGAGTAGCAACAGCGGAAGCAGCAGCGTAGCAACACTAGCATTGCAGCTACTACAATGACTGCAGCACAGCAGCAACAAAGCAGCAGTAGCAGAAGCAGCAGTAGCGCAGCAACAGCATTGCAACAGCAAAGCAGCAGCATTGCAGCTGCTGCGTAGTTTCTGCTACGCAAAAACTGCGCAGCCCCTGCACAGTCGCGAGCAGGGGGTGACGAGGTCACCCCCACCGGTCATGCGAAGTTCGCGTGACCTTTCAAAAACAAGAAATTCGTTGGCGTAAAATACGCTAGCGGAAAAAATGCTAGGGTTTTTTTGCTAGCGTAAGAAACGCTGGCATCATCATCGGCTATGCTGATGTCAGCAATTTTGGGGTCAAAACGTCAATTGTTCAGAACGTCTCAACTCGTCGAGAAACGCTATTGGTTTCTTGTTCGGGGTATTTTTTACGTTCGGCCCCATACTGAGCACTGACATGGCTCTGACCGGTGACAAGGGCAAAGGACCACCAGATCCTTCTTCCTCCTCCTCCGGGGTCATGAGCCCACGCTCGCAGGCCACTTGGGACCTGTGGAGTCAGCATGATGAGATACGTCGCCTACAGCAGCAGCAGACGGACGCCATGCGCACGCTCACTGATCTTCTTCAGAGTGAGTCCACGGTCCCACAGCACATCTACGGGGGAGTCGGCGGTGTCACACCTTCTGCACAGCAGTCTGCATCTACACCGAGGAGAGCGGCAGGACAGGACCCGCCACTTCTTGATCCTTTAGAGGAGGACCCTGATATGCCAGGCATGGACGATGACACCCCCGAAAGGGAGATTCGCGTACTTCAAGAGCGTCCTCACCAGTTGCATACGCATTCCGGTTCCCTCCGATCGTCGCCTGAGATCTACCTCAGCGACTTTCCTCGTCCCGATGTCTTCCCCATCCCTCGTCTTTACCATCCTGTGGTTGCTCTCCCTACGGAGCGGCAACCTAAGGACTTCATGACACGGCCCCCACGATATGTCAGCGAGGACGACTTTGACTGCTGGGAGACCCTCTTCCAGGTCTGGGACACTTCAGAGGGGGTTTGGCCCTACTACCACAGTCAGTACCAGATTATGGACCGTGCTCAGGTGTTGACAGCGGCTCGGGCGATGCGCGGATTTCTTTACGCCATGCCTCGCGAGACTGTCGTGGACTTGCGCCCCTTCCTTGGAGAGGCCGGCACAGGCGCGGGTGCTGACCCACGTCAAGACTAGGAGCTGGAATTGTCCCTGCTTGCTGTAGAGACGCATGCCACCTGTGCGGCTCACATCCGCGCCTTCCACTCCCTTCATCAGGGACCTGCCGAGCCCGCATCCGCTTACTGGCGGCGTGCCATGCGCATCTACATGCGCCTTGGGACCGTAGGAGGGACACAACTGTGGGCCCTTCGCACGCTCATTATCGGAGTCCGTCTTGAGCATGCCGACATCTTCACGAGGTACAGCGACGCCGCGCTCGAGCCCTTCTCCACCTCCCTTTAGCTTCTTCCTTGGGCGCATCAGCTTTTCCTCCAGGTGACATCCGCTCGTAAGGCAGCCGTCGCTCACTAGGAGAGTTCACTTGCTGCACCGGTCATCGCGTCACCACCGACAACTCTCTCACAATTCACTTCTCCATCCTCTCGCACGCCCTCCTCTTCCCCTTCCACCCCAGCTACCCCAACTCAGACACAGGGTGTGGCTGCAGCAGCATAGGGGAAGAAGAGCAAAAAGAAGCGTGGCTCGAGCCAGCAGCAGTCACCGCAGCAGCAGTCATCAGGCGGTAGCAGTGGACGCACTATTCACTACTACAACTGTAGAGGTGCTCACTGCTACAACAAGTGCCAACAGCCGCTCGACTGGGCACGGATCACTCGCAGTCTTGAGGCTATACACACACAATGGTCTGCTTCGAGCAGCACAGCTTCTAGTCGCGCGGGGATCACGACTGCAACAGTTCTTACTTCCCCACCAGCGAGAAGCGGAGACCCGGACCCCTATGACTGCACCATTGCCGAGCTCCGTCAGCTCCTGGCGCTTTGCTCTCAGGGAGGTGTGAGTGTGTCGTCACAGCCGGGTGGTTCAGAGACTATTTGTTCGTCTGTTCTCGTCTCTCGTAATGAATCATGTGGGGGAGTACAGCTGGCATGTGATGATGATGGGCCTGATAGTAAAGATTGGATTTCTGAGTCTCACCTGTGTGCCCTTCGTCGTTCTCCCTCCTCTGTTGCCTAGTGTCCGCCTGCAGCCGAGTGTTCTATTGTGCGTTGCACCGTGACGTCCTCCAGTCGTGATTCGGGTGGCACTTGGATCATCGATTCCGGTGCCACTCACCACATGACATGTCATCGTAGTGACTTTGTTGTCCTCGATCCTATGGCGTCTGTTTGCTCCATTCGCACAAGCTCTGGTCAGTCCTTGCCAGTCCAAGGTGTTGGGGTTGTGTGCTTCGATGGTCCATCTGGCCCCTTGTATCTCTCCGACATGTTTTTTGTGCCTGACCTTGAGCTCAGCTTGCTGTCTGTGCGTGCCTGCACTTTGATGGAAATCTCTATGGAGCACACTGCCGACTCCACGACAGTGGCTGCTCTTAATACTCGCACTTTTGTTCTTCGTGCCTCTGTTGTGGATGATTTGTATCGTGTTCCTCGGATCTCTTCTTCTCCTTGCTCCCCTTCCCCTCCTGCTCGTGTGTTTATCACTGGTGTCCTGTTTGCTAAGCACCAGCGCCTGTTGCATCGATGTCTGTGTCATGTGGGCTCAGACATTGTGTCAAAGCTCATTAGGATACATCCCGCCCTCGGTCTTGACGCAACCTCTTTCGAGAAGCCGCCCAAGAACGATTGCCTGTTATGCGCTTAGGGTAAGATGCATCGCTGTACCTACCCTAACTCCTGTTCTCGAGCCCTTCGTCCCCTCGAGCTGGTCCATTCGGACCTTCTCGGTCCTCTCCCTTTCGAGTCCTTATCTGATCGGGGCCGATATGTCCTGACCCTGACCGATGACTTCACCCGGATGCGGTGGGTCTACAGCCTGTGCCAGAAGAGTGATTCCGCTCTCGCGGTTTGTCTCTGGCTAGTGATGGCCGAGCGTCAGTCTCGCCACTCGCTGCATACCTTCCGCTCGGATCGCAGCGGCGAGTTTCTTGGCGAAATGGACAATTTCTTTGCCGAGCGCAGGATTTTTCACCAGGTCTTAGCTCCTGCCACTCCTCAGCAGAACGGTTTCTCTGAGCGTTGGAACAGCACCATGGAGGATACGGTTCGTGCTATGCGGTCTGAGTGCGGTCTCCCGGAATCCTTTGCCTTCGAAGGTTTTGCCTACATGATGTGGGTCTGGAACCACCTCCCACACGGTCCTTTTCCGGACCACGTTACACCGTATGAGCTCTGGTTTGGCCACCGTACCGATCTGCATCTTGCTTGTATCTGGGGCTCAGTGGCTTCTGTGTATTACATGGAGGATCAGCAGGGGTCCAAGGTCTCTCCGCGGGGTCGCTTGTGTGCCTTCGTTGGTATCTCCCCGCGGCCAAAGGCCTGGCGTTCTTGGGAACCCGCCCGTCGTCGCATTGTTGA
The DNA here is from genome assembly GCA_023375785.1 of Penium margaritaceum. NCBI lineage: Eukaryota > Viridiplantae > Streptophyta > Zygnematophyceae > Desmidiales > Peniaceae > Penium > Penium margaritaceum. The sequence goes on from SZWC01003764.1 coordinate 184,078, forward strand.
GTCCCGCGACGCGCTCTTCTTTGAGTCTCTCACCTACCGCGATCTGACCTCTATTGTGTCGATGTCTGTCACACATGTTCCTACGTGTGAGGTTTCTCGATGGATGGGGGAGTCTAAGCCTACGAGCACCTCTCGTCCGGCTGATGTGTCCGTTCGAGCCCCCCCCCTTCTCTGTCTCCGGCTCTTGATGACCCGACGATCATCGCTGTCAGCCTAGAGACCTCTCCCGCCCAGCATGTCTTCTCTCCTGCGCCCGTGTACCACACAAACACCCATGATGCTGTCCCTCTGTCCACCGGTACTCCTGTCTCTGTGGGCGGTCCTGCTGCCACTCCCAATCCTACGCCTCCCATCATTTCACTAGCCTCTCCTCCCACTACATCACCTGGCCCTGTGCCTCAGTCCTCACCGGATGTGGTCGTGCCTGTCTCTGAGCATGCGGTCAGTCCTTCGAGCCTAGGCTACTCGCGTGAGCCCGGTGGTCATCTTCGACCGTTGGGCTCTGAAGCCCAGCGAGTGTCAGGTCCCGCACCCAGGCGCTCCACTCGCAGCGTTGCGAGTGGCGATCCCGGCACAAAGGCCCTCGGCCTGAGTGTCTGTACAGATCACACAAAGGTACATCTAGCGTGTCCTGTAGGGCACGATCTCGTCACTCGCGAGTTTCGTACCGCTTGTGATGCAGCAGCTGACCTTGTGGTCGTCAGGCCCAATTCTGAGGCATGTGCACTCGCCACTCAGAGCTCTCCCTCATTGCCGCCTGATCGGGGCACACTGAGGGACGCCCTCTGATCAAAGGATTCCGATGCCTGGTGTGCCACCTACGAGGATGAGCTTCGTGCCATTCGAGAGCACAGAGTTTACGAGCTAGTTGACCTTCTACCAGGGAGGAAGGCGATTCAGGTCAAGTGGGTCTTTCGCAAAAAGGTGAAGTCGGATGGCTCACTGGAACGCCACAAGGCTCGCTTTGTTGTCAAGGCGTACTCTCAGATCGAGGGCGTTGATTACACTGACACCTTTGCTCCCTGTCGGCCGCATGACCTCAGCTCGCGCTCTGTTTGGTGTGGTGGCTCAGCATGACTAGGAACTGCACCAGATGGATGAGAACAATGTGTTCCTACATGGATCTCTGGATGAGGAGATTTACGTGGCCCAGCCACCAGGCTTTGAGGATGGTGACAAGGTCTGGCGCTTGCGCAAGTCCTTGTACGGACTCAAACAGTCTCCTCGGTGCTCGTACTGGGAGATCACAGGTACTCTGACTCGTACAGGATATGTACAGAGTGAGGCAGATCCTCATCTTTTCATCTGACAGGCACCTGAGCGGTTCACTGCCATCCTCGTCTATGTGGATGACCTCCTGATCGTGTCTTCCTCCATGGAGGGCGTGAAGGAGGCCAAGGCGGTCCTCCTGACTGCCTATAGGATGAAGGACCTTGGTCATGCAGTGGTGTTTCTTGGCATGGAGATTATACGAGACCGCAGACGCCGGATGCTTCTGTTGCATCAGGCTCGATACACACGCGTTGTGGGGGAGCGCTTCAATGACCTCCTTGGCGCAGTACCAACGGCCTCCACACCTCTCACACATGACGAGCAGGACGCCCTGAAGGTGGACGATCCTACACAACTGGGGGAGACAGTGGATGTGACCTTGTACCTCCACCTCATCAGATCTCTGATGTACCTGGCCACTACCACTTGCCCCGACATCGCTTTTGCCGTCAACCTCCTTGTATAGTTTTCGCAGGCTCCACGTGCTAGAGCCCTCTAGGCAGCCGTGCGAGTGGTGCGGTACGTGGTTTCCAAGCCGTACCTCGGACTCTGCTTTCGCCGGCAGTGCTTGGTGGTTCTTGACGGCTACGCCGACATGGACTGGGCCTGGAGCCTAGATGGACGCAGTCGCACCGGTTACGTGTTCCTGCTCGGTGGTACCGCTGTGTCCTGGCATAGTGGGAAGCAGGGCTGCATCGCACTTAGCTCGCCGGAGGCAGAGTATGTTCCTCTGGGTGCAAGGGCTACTGAGACAGTGTCACAACAGCGCCCGTTCCTTGAGCTGGGTCAGTCAGTGCCCACCATTGTGCTTTGTTGTGATAACCAGAGTGCTCTTGCCATTGCGGAGAACTCTGTTGTCTTTCATGCTCACACGAAGCACATTGCGGTTGAGCATCACTTTGTGCATGATCTGGTTGACACCAGATCATGCACGATCTGGTGTCAAGATCGTACATGATCTCCGTCATATGGGTCGGCACTGACATGCAGCGTGCTGGCTTCTTGACGAAGGCACTGGTGCGCGGGAAGTTTCTGGTGGCCATTCGTTCCGTTGGGATTCGCCCCTTACCTGAGAGTGGTTGAGTACGGGGTGTGTCTGTGTCTGTATCGTGTCTGTATCACGACTATTTTTACACTCGTTGCACTCGTTTCAGTGCTGCACGTGTATGGACATGCGTATCATCGGGTCATGTGGAGTGTTGTGATTTGTGACGTTCCTGTCGACCTGTACAGTTTACTGTGACCACTCGGCCGTGTCCATGCTCGTGCAGATCCCTGATGCGGACCCAGGTGGCACCGAGGCGTCATCTGGTGGTGGACTACCTGCTCGGAGCTGATCGACGGTCGCCCCGAAGTCCTAGATGCTGTCTGGGACCTTCTACAGCTTTTCTGCAGCTTGTAGAATTTTATCGGTGGACTGGCCGTGGGCCCGATTTGCATGTCTTTGCATTGTGTGTCCACTGTTTGTTGCCGGATGTATGCATGCCAATCGTAGCGTCCGGCTTGAGATTCTACACGTGTAGGTTCAGACGGCGTAGCGTTCTGACTTGTCTACGCTGAGTTACGGCCAAAACAGTGATTTTGGGCCGGTTTTAGGACAGACCTTGCACTGCCGCGTGCGACACCCGTCGTGTGCCGCGGCAGGTACTTATGTCATGGACCTGTCATTTGTCATTTCTCTCTGCAAATGCTATTGAAGCATTCTGACACTTTGCCTTGTGTCCCCTAGCCAGACCCTTATCGTTGTGTGCACGACTTATGACTGTCGTCATCGTCTGACCAGACAGTGACGCCTAGTCAGCGGCAATATTGCTAGGAAGCCTCCACGCATTTTCTCAGGTACATCTGATCAAGCTTTTACAAAATTAGGCCTTGTGGTGGTTCAAGTCCACCACGCTCGAGGGGATTGAGCAATAGTGAGCCCACTGCTCGCTCAGTTACTCCCACCCATCCGTGACTGCTTCTGACTCACATCTTTCCTTCCTCCTTTCAAGCATCCATGGCGTTGCTTTGCCTCCATCCTTGCATGTCATAGCCTGCTGACTTTGTCTAGCCCAGTAGGGTCAGCAAAACAGCGGCTTGCAAGCGGTTACAAGCGACAGTAAGGCTAGGAAGCTTCCTAGAAGTTTCTACCTCATATCACAACTCAACGAAGGATATAGGAAACCAGAACAAAGAGAGCGGGGGGAGATCATCACATGACGATTGGCTGGATGCTATGGTGAACAAGGTGATAGACCACAGTCTATCATCCTGTCCACCACAGAGGTTGACATAGTGAAAAGAGTACATGAAATGGTAACCTACCCAACCGTTCGCTTGTCCTCTGCTTTTGGGCAAAGTCTCAGCCTGGTGCAGTGAAGTACCCTACTAAATCCTAACACGGAAATGTACGCTGTTAGATAGTTGGTAGCATACAATCCAGTCGTATTTTGTAGTTTGCTTTTGCAATTCAGCTTTCTCTCCTTCAGCAGCACTCAATGATCACAGGTGCTGTCACCGTGTGGGTGGTCAGCCCAAAAATGAAATACCTCCACAGCTATTATAAATTGCACAAATTCATGACACAAGTGTGATGGTTACCTGCCTCTTGAAATAGTCATTTCTTCCAAGAATCTTCGCATATCCTAGCACAATAAAATTTTGTTCTTACGATCTCACCCATGAATTTTACTTTTTTGTTGATTGCTGTACAGATGCAACTCACGAACACGACGTTTCGCATTGTTGAGCAATCAGGTATGGACTTTCTTCATTTGTACTCATGTGAAGGCAAAGATCAGATCTACAAACTACACACTCCTAAGTCTGGCAGAGTCAGTCTCGTGAGTTCTTCTGTACACCCTAACCTCTCCTTTTTCTCCGCTCAATCCGCACGTCTAAATGCAGATGTGTTTCCATTGCACAATCACTTGACATTCTTGATGGCAATGATGTTGTACGGCTCAATGGAGCCGCTCCCACCGCGCCACGCCTCACCAGCAATCACCTGGTGCCCGCGGCTAGTGGGGCGTCGCGCATCCCACCAGAAGTGGTTCTGTGCCCCGTTGACACAGCGCCGCGCAGTCACGCCCTGGACCGTCTTGCCGCAGGGAACCACGGCACCCGCCGCCGTGCGTGCAAAGCAGCAGGGCTTCAGAGGTTCCCGGTAGGCTGCAATAGACCAAGCACATGTGGAACAGAAGAAGCATGTCGGCTACAGTAAGGTAGGAACACAGAGCCGGGTAGCATCTAGGAGCCAGGAAAGTGTGTGGCATGGGGATAGTGCGGCGGCACCTCAGCCGCAGGGAACCACGGCACCCACCACACCACAGCCTTGGACATCACGTGGGCGGTGCACAAACGGCCCAATTCGTCAGGTTCATCTTCCGCAGAACAGGTTGGGATGTGCACAATCACAACACAGAGGAAAAAAGACAGTCGTGTTGCACACTCACGGTTGGTGCCGATGGTCTTTTGCGTGAGCATGGCAAACAGGCGCACGACTGCGATGCTGCTGCCCTTGATGTCGCGGCGTGCGGCCGACATCTTCTGCCTCAGCACGCTCTCAAACCGGCTGCTGATGGAGTTGTGCAGCGACAGACACGCCTTGGGGTAGTCCGCAGTGGGTGGGGAGGAGGGTGCCAGGAAAACCGGCACGCAGCCCAGGGGGGGAACCGAAAACACGACGAACTTGTATGCCCCCGACGATGCATTCAGCGCCTGCATTGGACAAGTCCCAAAACCGAGCACGTGTTAGGTGGTGCCGTGCAGTCCGCGGCTTTTGCATTGTCCACTCTCAGCGACAGACTGATCTACAGGCCCTTCAGTGGCAAGCCATTACACGCCCACCGTTGCAGTCTGTGCTTCTGACCTCCGCGCCAAGAAATAGTACACAGCCATTGAAACTAGTGGTGATTGAGGGGAGCAGGTGGTGGGGGGAGAGTGAGGGGGCCGCCCGGGGGGGGGGTGGGGGGGGG
>SZWC01003765.1:10593-33093 GCA_023375785.1 Penium margaritaceum
CCCCCCCCCCCCCCCCGTGCACTACGGATGCTACAGGGGGAGGAGGAGGTGGGGTGGACGGTACGAGGCGAGCCCAAGGGGGGCTTCCGGCAGACGGGGAGGCCGGCGGAAGGAGGTAGTGGGCCCGGGCATTGGAGGAGGGGGAGCGGGAGTTAGCGACAGCAGGAGCAGCAGAGGCAGCAGAGGCAGCAGCACCAGCAGGACGAGTGACAGCAGCGACAGCAGGAGCATCGACAGGGCACAGAGGGACGGGAGCGAGTGTTGATGCTGCCCCCACCCCCCAGGCGTCAGGTGATTCGACCTCATGTCCGAGAGGATGGAGTATCAATGGGCGAGCGTGTACCAGGGGGCCAGCACCAAGGGTAGCAGCAGCAGCAGCACAGGATCTAGCAGCAGTGGAGGCCCCAGCGGGGGCGCCAGCCCCAGCGGCAGACACACGAGCAGAGAGGACAAGGACCACGTCAGTCGTAGCAGCAGCAATAGGAGCAGCCACATGAGCAGATGCACCAGCAGCTGCCTTAGCACCAGGAGTAGCATCAGCAACGACCATAGCAGTACCCACGATAACGACCAGCACGACAGCGGCAGGAGCAATAGCAGCCGCAGCAGAAGGAGCCTAGGGGGAGGCGCGAGCACAGCCAGGAGGAGGAGTACAGGGCTGCGGGCGTGGGCGAGGGAGGACAGTGGGAGAGGGCTGAGGACCAGCGATGGGAGCGCTTGTAGCGCTGGGCAGAGGGAGTGGATTGGGACCGACTCTATGGTGCGCAGGTACTGCCGCCATTTGTGTATGCGAGGATCCCAGCTGGGGCTGTGGACGACGTCCGGGTAGCCATGCGGATCCCGTTGGCCAGGAGTACCGCGAGACCCCTGGATGCAGCTGCTCCCTTACTGCTCCAGGCAATACCCAGCCTGATTCTTCGGGTGCGACCACAGCACATGCGAGGCTTAGACGCAGATTGGGTCCGGCTCCTAGCAGCCCGGTTTCAGCGAGGGGAGTGGGAGGAGTTATGGAGGGAGGCGGTAGCCCACACACGGCCGGCAGGGCAACCCCCCCTGCCACGACACCTCCGACACAGAGAGGAGGAGGCGAGGGAGCAGCGGGTGCAGCGGGCGGTGACAAAATTCCGGAGAGGGAGCACGTCCAAGGTCTGTGTAGCCTTGGACAACTCTGTGCTAGCACCCCCAGGACCAGAGGTACTTGCGCAGTTGCAGTCAAAGCACCCCGCAGCAGAGCAGCCGATTCCAGCATGGGTGGGGGAGGTGGCACGACGAGCACCGGTAGTGTTTCCAGATGCTGACGGGGTGCAGAGAGCCTTGATGGACAGCAGTAGAGGGTCAGCGGCGGGCCCCTCAGGACTGACCCTGGACCACCTCCGACAGGCAGTGGTGGGGGACGAGCAGCTAACACGGCTCCTGGCGCAGCTGCTCACTGCCATTTGTAGGGGACAGCTACATCCTAGGACACGGCGATTCCTGACGGCGAGCAGACTCATCGCACCGGCCAAGCCCGATGGGGGGGTGCGGCCGATAGCAGTGGGAGAGGCAATTTGGAGGCTCCTCGCGCGATGGATGGTTTGCATAGGGCGGAGAGAGATACAGGCAGCGTTGGCTCCACTATCGCAGGCGGTCGGGGGGCAGGCAGGGGGGGACACAGTGGTACACACGATTGCTGTGCAGCTAGAAATGCGTACAAACTAGGGAGTCATGAGCATTGACGTCCGGAACCCGTATAACTCGGTGGAGAGAGCGGCGATATTTGAGGCGGTGCGTGCACGGGGCTTCAAGCGGCTGATCTGTGCCTTGGCTCTCTTCTACGAGATGCCCTCGGATCTGTACTACTAGGGGGAGTACGACCGAGTGTGCTACGCTCAGAGAGAGGGGTAAGACACGGTGACCCGATCAGCCCATTCTTGTATGCGCTGGTACAGCAGAGCGCACTGGAGGGAGCTTAGGCTGCGATGGGAGAGACGGGGCGGGTACTGGCGTACTTGGACAACACATATCTGCTCGGGCCTGCCCGTGAGCTGGAGGCACGATTTACATCGTTGTAGAAGGGGCTAGCGGCAGTCGGGATGGAGATCCAGCCCCGCAAGTATCAGCTGTTCCTACCGGCGAGTGTGGAGCAGGTCCCAACTTGCCTTGCAGGGGTATCTCGGGTGGTGGAGGGGATGATGGTCTTAAGGGCACCGATGGGGACGGAGGCGTTTTGCAGATGGCGACTCGATTGGGCGGTTCATGAGGTGGAGGAGGTGTTGGAGACTGTGGTGGACTTGCCAGATGCCCAGGCAGCATTCAGCATCGTACGAGAGTGCGTGACGCAACGGCTACAGCACCTCACCAGACTCACGCCCCCGTCTCAGTGGTGGACATCACGACTGCGATGGTTTGACGAGCGAGTGGGGCAGTGTTTACGGCAACTCCTACGGATGGAGGGAGCTGCGTCCATGCAAGAGGGTCGGGCGGTGACGCATGTTGAGAGACAGGCGCAGCTACCAGTACACATGGGTGGCCTCGGACTAACATCGTTGGCAGATCTAGCCCCCCTAACATTTGTCTGCAGTCGCCTGCAGAGGTGGTAGGAGGTGCGGAGTCTCCTCCGCATGCCAGGTCTAGGAGATCTGGGAGGAGGAACGGAGCGAAAGCGAGGGGAGTGGCGGAGGGGGACATTTACGGAGCTCCGGGCGGCGGCGCTACAATGGTACCCAGCGACCATTCAGAGGGAGGTACCAGAGTTGGAGACGTGTGACCAGGGCAGTCCACGCCGCCTATTTCAGGACCTCTATACTCGTGTGCATGAGTGGCGGCTGGAGGAGCTGAGGATATCAGTCACCGCCGACTTAGGGGAGGTGGAGGGGTGGCCATAGCTTTAGCGACTGACGGCGATTCAGGGGGGACACAATGGAGATTGGTTGCTGGCGCACCCCAAATCCGTCACCGACCGGTTGTACATGGCGCCGGAGGTTTGGCAAGTGGCGTGCAGGTTTCGGCTGGGACTTTCGATTGCGCACCTCCGGCATACACCAGTGTGCACATGCCCAACCGGGGCGCTGATTCGGCCGTGTGCCCCACAGCATGCCCTCCGTTGCACATGGGGAGGAGCGCCGAGGAGCCATACAATACCATACCATACCATACCATCCCATACCATACCATACCATACCATACCATACCATACTATACCATACCATACCATACCATACCATACCATACCATACCATACTTTAACATACCATACCAAACCATATCATACAATACCATAATATACCATATCGTGCTTTACCATACCATACCATACCATACCATACCATACCATACCATACCATACCATACCATGCCATACCATACCATACCATACTTGAACATACCATACCAAACCATACCATACAATACCATAACATACCATATCAAACCATATCATACCATACCATACCATACCATACCATACCATAAACAAAACAAAACACCAAAAACTCGTAAAGATGACATCTTCGAAACTAGCTAGAAGTGTGACAGGTGTCACCTTTTTAGAGGGAGCCCTAAATGTTGATTCAACGGTTTAAGGACCAAGGTGTTGCTAGTCATGGGATATTCCGGCCAGGTCCTCAACCTTTTGTTTTTGTCTCTCATTTTTCGACATAATCCGAGCAACTCTTGTCTTGGACATATCCTCTGACATGTACCACACCACATCACACCACCCAATATTATACTTTGCCATACCATACCACACGACACCATAACGTACCACATCATAGCACACCATACCATATCCACTACACCACGCCATACTACACTACACCACACCACACTATACCACACAAAACCACACTACAGCACACCACACCACACTGCTCCAAACGGAACAATACCACACAACATAACACCACACCACACAGTACGGGACCACACAACACCACACCACACCTGGTAATACCACATCACACGATACCACACCACACTTCACCACTCCACACAACACAACACAACACCACTCCCAATGACACCATACAACAACACAACATACCATAAACTACCATACCATACCATACCATACCATACCATACCATACTATACTACAGCATGTCATACCATACCATACCACACCCTATCATGCCATACAATACAGTTTTATACAAAACCATACCATACCATACCATACCATACCTTACCATGCCATACCATACCATGCAATGCCATCCCATACTATACCATACCATTCCATTCCATACCATACCATACCATACCAATCCATACCGTACCATACTGTACCATACCGTAACATACAGTATCGTACCATACCATGCCATACCATACCATACCATACCATACCATACCATACCATACCATATTATACAATTCCATACAATATAATACCATACAATACCATACCATCCCATACCATACCATACCATACCTTACCATACCATACCATACCATAGCAAACCATACCATGCCACACCGCACCATACCGTGTCACACCACACCACACCATTTCACACCATACTCACCGAACAATGCAAGAGTAGAAACAGCAACAACAGAATCATGTAGAAGCAGCGGAACATGTACAATTGCGTAACCCCAAAAGTACAAAGAGCAAGTGGTTCAGAGGAGCTTGTCACAGAACTTAAAAAAGGACAAGGCACCGGAGACGCAAGATCAACAGGCGCTGATGAGAGAGGAGTGTTAAGTCGAGTGATGTACAAATGCATGTATAGCAAAGGATACTAGAGCAAAGGAGGTTGGAGGAAGTGGAGGTAAGAAGCAAGCAGAGTAAGGACACGGCGGCCAATCTGTGGAACCAAGGGGAACAGGATACAAATAACTCTTATGGCTAAATTGCAAAAGAATGAATATCCTCCATATATGCAGAACAGAACACGACAAACTAGTTTAGATAATAACATTTGTGCTATCCGGACATGTGTGACAAGTGTCACTTTATTGAAAAGAGCCATGACTGACGGTTCAACGATTTTAAGACTGAGGAGCTGTTGGTCACGAGAGGTTGCGGCCATGTCCTCAAGCTTTCATTATCCTCTACCATTTCCCCACAAAATCCGAGCAACTCTTGTCTTGGAGACATTCCCTGACACATAGCACACCACATCACACCACACCACTCAACATCATACTTTACCATACCACACCACATTAAACCCTACCCTACCACATCATAGCATACCACACTACACCCCGTTACACCACACCACACCACACCACACCAGGCAGCACAACACCATACCACACCAAACCACACCACACCACACCGCACCACACTACACTACACCAAATGATGCCAGAACACATAACACGAAACCACACAGTAGCACACCATACAATACCATACGACATCTTGCAATACCACATCACACCACACCACACCAATCCACACCACACCACACCTCACCACACCACACCACACCACACCACATCACACCACACCACTCAACACAATACAACACCACACCATAAGACACCACACAACACCACATCATACCATACCCTACCCTACCATATCATGCCATACCATGTCATGGCATACCACACCATACCCTACCATGCCATACCATACAATGCCATACAATACCATACCATACCATACCATACAATACCATACCATACCATACCATACCATACCATACTATACCATACCATACCATACCATAGAATACCATACCATACCATACCATACCATACCATACCATATCATACCATACCATACCATATCATACCATACCATACCAGCCCATACCATACCATACCATACCATACCATACCAGCCCATACCATACCATACCATACCATACCATACCAGCCCATACCATACCATACCATACCATACCATACCAGCCCATACCATACCATACCATACCATACCATACCAGCCCATACCATACCATACCATACCATACCATACCAGCCCATACCATACCATACCATACCATACCATACCAGCCCATACCATACCATACCATACCATACCATACCATAGCATACCATACCATACCATACTATACCATACCATACCATACCATAGAATACCATACCATACCATACCATACCATACCATACCATATCATACCATACCATACCATATCATACCATACCATACCAGCCCATACCATACCATACCATACCATACCATACCATACCAAACCATACCATACCATACCATACCATACCATATCATACTTTACCATGCCATACCATACCATACCATACCATACCATACCATATCATACCCTACCATACGATACCAAACCATTCTTTGCTACAAAGCTTTGTAGCACCTGCGGAAAAAAAGTATGGTATGGTGGTAAGCTTTGTAGCAAAGAATGGTTTGGCATCACGACTTTTGTTCCACAGGTACTAAGAAGCTCACAAAGGTTTTTAGGCCTTTTTCATTTGTTGACATGTGTCATGCACCCCAAACTTAATCAGGCATACACATCACCTTGAAGAGTACTAACGCCTTAGCATTACATCTAAAGAAGAGCTCAATAAGAAAGAGAGCATCAAGGAAGGGCTAATCAATCAGCATGCAAGACAAGTCCTTTTATAGTTCTCTGTCCAACCCTACAATAAAAAAGCACATTCCTACAGAGTGACATGAACCAACCACATCACCAATAGACTTGTAGTGTGGACTTGACACATAAGCAACCAGTGTCAAGGTGACAGACCAACCACGTAGCTTCCAAGAAGCTATGGACATTCTTTCTAAGAAGCTTCCACAGCAAAAACGATGTGCATTAGGCTAGGATCAAACTCATGACCTCTCATTCGGCCAAATGAACACAATGAAACCACTCACCAATATGGTGAACCCACAGGTCATATCTCAGAAGAGATACAGCATAGTTGAGTCAAACTATAATGGATCTAGGGGTCATACCTCCACAAGGTGTAGAGCATTCTTGATCCCTCCTACAATACAGAATATGGGGAAAAACACCCAATAAATCTCTCCTTTGCACCTTGCGCCAGTGACCATCATTACTCATCATCAGTTGCGTTGTCCATGCCAGTACCTTGCTTGCCCACCTGGTGGAGATCATTGTCATATAGCTTTATGAGCATGTCAGCCCGGTTGAGCTTGGTATCGCCATACTCGAGCTCCACTGTCTGCTTGCACACCAAGTCTGGAATGTAGTGGTAGTGGATCTCAATGTGCTTTGTGCGCCTGGATAGGACGGGGTACTTCTTCATGTCAATGGCGCTCGTGTTGTCAATCTTGATGACCGTCGTCGTTGCCTGTGGTTCCTTCTCAGATAGCAAGCTTTGCAGCGACTATATTTGTTTACATACCTCAGCCAAGGCCATGTACTTAGCTTGAGCTGCTGACAAATAGACATATTTGTGCTTCCGACTTGCCCAACTGAGTGCACCTCCATTCAACATACACACAAATCCAGAGGTAGATCTTCTCTCATCAATATTCTCTCCCCATCAAGCATCGGTGTAGCACATGAGACAGAGTGACGGGAAATTAGCAATGCCTCCAAACTAGAGTCCCACGTGCCGTGTCCCCTAAAGGTAGGGCATGATGCGCTTCACGGCCTGCTAGTGAAGTACACCAGGATTGGCCACAAACCGGCTCACCTGCCCAACAACATGGGCTATATCTGGTCGGGTGGCGCCCATGGCAAAAATTGGACTGCCTACCGCAAACTGATATGGGATGCCCAGCATGTCAGCTTCCTCTACTTTGTTGAATGGGGACATGGACTGTACTCCAAGCTCATGGATGAGCTGGCAGGTGCGCAATCTGCCATGTCGTATCATTTGAGGATGGAGTCAGTGTATTTTATCTGGTTTAGGCACATGGTACCTGATGCTCTGTCGCGCTTGATGGAAATTTCAAGATACAAGACAAGAGGAACCATGTTCTTCATCTCGAACATGTTACTTAGCTGCCCCTTGAGATCGTTTAGCAGCTGCGTCAGAGAAGAGCATGGAATAAAGACATCAACGTACAAGGCGACAAGCATAGTCCCTTTGTCACTTTAATGCACGTACATGCTAGGGTCATTGTCATAGTGCATGAAGGCCCCTTTGGCTATGAACGTGTCCATCTCCTGGTACCAAAGTCTTGGCGCTTGTTTTAGTCCATAGAGTGCCTTCACCTATCTGCACACCTTGCCCTCAAGAGCATCAACCCCATCCGGAACCTCCATCAATTCCTCTTTATCAAGTTTGCCATAAAGGAAGGTTGTATTGACATCCATCTGGTGGACCTCCATGATCTTGGCAGCGGCAATGGCGACCATTGACCGGATTGAGGCAAACATCACAACTGGAGCAAAGGTCTCATCGTACTCTCCGCCAAGCCATTAGGAGAACCCCTTTGCTACCACCCGTGCCTTGTACTTGTCTACCTTGCTATGCTGTTTTGTTTTTATGTTTGGCACCCACTTAGACCCCACAACGTAAGCATCGGCAGGTCTGTCCACCAGCACCCATGTCGCATTCTCTTCAATGGAGCTCAGTTCACTGAGAATTGCTTTGTCCCACTTTGCTTTTTCAAGCCAAGTGAGTGCCTATGTGAGAGACATTGGATCCTCTTTAACCATGAATTAATAGTTGAAGCCTGTCCATTCACCCCTATCTGCGTTGGATTGTTGCCAAGGTACTTTGAGACGTGAACTACTCCTTGAACCTGCTAGATAGTACTATTGATGTGGAGGCTGGAGGTCTAGCTCGTTGTTGATGATGGCAGAGGCATCCTCCTCATGTTTTGGAGGATCGGATACGTCTAAATCAGACACTCAGTCCTCCGACTCACCTTCATGAGCTCCTCTCTCATTTGCAGCACCTATCCCATGCCATTGTGCTGGTGCTTTGTCTCCCTCTTCAAGAAGAGTGAGCCAGTCTCCCTCTTTGGAGTGTTCTCGAGTTGGGGATGCTCCCCGTTACTCACAAACCTTCTGTGGAAATCCACGTTTTTGCTGCGGATGACCTTCTTGGCTCCTTGGTCCCATAATTGATACGTTTTGTGGGTGGTGTCATAGCAAATGAAAATGCACTTTCGTGTTCTTGCATCGAGCTTTCTAAGACCCTCACCATTTTGGACATTGGAAAACCCAGTGCATCCAAACACCTTGAGATGGGAGGCATCCCGATTATTGCCTTACCATGCTTCTTAAGGCGACTTCAACTTTTGTGTCTTCTTCTTCTTGCCTTTCCTTTGCAGTGCTATTGCAGTTGTGAGGTTTACAAGGTAGGCAGCTATGTGTGCTGCTTTAGTATAGAACCTAGGAGGTAGCTTGGCGTCAAAGAGCATGCACCTTGTCATCCCCAAGAGTGTCTGGTTCATCCTCTTTTCTACGCAATTACTTTGAGCTAATCAGGGAATTGTTTTTTTGTATTCAATATCATATGTCTTGAGCCACTCCCGTCACGCTTTATACTCTCCCCTATTGTCAGTCCTGAATGCTTTTACCTTCTTTCTGCTCTGTTGCTCAAACATAGCGACAAAATCTTGCAGATTCTCATTCACCTCACTTTTTGTTTTGAGAAAGTACATCCACACCTTGCGACTGCTGTCATCAATGCATGTGAGTAAACATGTGTTGCCTCCATTTGATGGTATGCAAAAGGGACCACGCACGTTAGAATGCACGAGGTCAAATGGTGCAAGAGCACGCGTGCAATTGGTCTTTAAGGGTTTCCTTTTTGCCTTGCCTTGAAGGCATGGCTAACACATCATCATGGCTCACTCTGGCTCATCACCTTCCTCCATCCCACGCACTAGCTCCTGCCTTGCCATGAGCTCCAATGTGCGATGAGCCACATGCCCAAAGTGCCTGTGCTGCAAGTTCTTGGAGGATGTGCAAAAACTAGAATGAACAGCCTCGGTGGCCGCATTTTCTTACGGTTTAGTTGCTAAATTGTCTGCTACCACTACTTCCCCTGATCCAACATGTCCTTCCTCGTCTGAATTTACATTGGTGCTCTCCTCATCATCACTCTTGACCAAAGATTTAGCCAATGAAGATATCATTTTGGTCTACAATACGTATACTCCATCAACGCAAGAAACCAGTGTGACAACCTTCTTGGCATAGTAGGAGATGTTGATTTCCATGGTAGGGACTATCACCGCTTCTTTCTGAAGACCACTGTCATGCCATGGTCAGTTCTCTTACAGACAGAGAAAAGGTTGGCTATGAAGGAGGGCAAGTAAACCACCCCATCTAGCTTGAGGCCAGAATCTCTGCTATTGAACACCCACTGTGACCAACTTGTCACCAATCCCCTCATCAACCTCAACCTTGCTATTGGTAACTCTGAAGTTATTCTTGCATGAAGCAAGAGAGATGAAGTCTCTCTTCTCGTAAGTAGTGTACTTGTTTGTACCGGAGTCAATGCCGTAACCTCCTGGCTTGAGAATTTCCCTCCGTTTGTTGGAGGCACACACAGCCATCAAGCTTGTGGGATCCTTCCCACCATCCCCCCCCCGGCCATTCATCCCCGTCTCCTCCCTCTCTTTTTGGGGCACGGTACTCTCGAGCCCAATGTCTAGCCTTGCATCAGCTATGGCAGTTTCCTTGGTATTGTGCACCCCTTCCACAGTTGCTAGTGCTGTTGTTTCCCTCGTACCCAGAGGAGAAGGTATTGTGGAAGGTGCCACTCAATGACGTGAAGGCAGCCATGTTTACTTCACTACTGCTACGACGCATGGCTTCATTCTGCACACACTCAGAGATGGTGGTGTAGGAAACTAGATCTACAATAGACCATCTAAAAACTGTTATCATGGGCCCTCAACATCCGCGTAGCGTCATCAAAAAAATCATGGCCTAATGTCGGATTTTAGGCTCCATCCCGTGCTGGGGGCTTGTTGCAAGAGCATCTTAAAATTTTGCACAAAGGCGGAGACACCCTCCCCTTCACCAAACATCATGCTAATAAAGTTTTTTAGAATGAAGAGACGGTTGGCAAGTGAGGAGAACTGAAAGACCTTGCCAATTTTGGCATATGCCACCGCTGCCATTATACTACCGCTGATGTGTCAAAGGACTGAGAGTTATATGGAGGACACAAAAATGGCGAGGACCTTCTTGTTGAGCTTGAGCAATGCCACAAGGTCACTACCCTCGTGCTTTGGTGCTGAGATAGCTCCGTCAAAATATCTTAGCAAATCTCTCTCATCCATTATGATCTCAAACTGCCACTTATAGAGTGCAAATCCCTCTTCATCAAACTTGAGGAACTTGGGTTTGGCCTCTGCCATGCCGTACCGCTACAAGACGTCCTTGATGTAGCGACTGTGCTGTAGCAAGAGAGACCGTGATTTGCGGTCACGCGTGATCTGGATGCCGAGGAAGTATGACGCCTCCCCGAGATCAGACATCTGGAAACGCTCCTGCATGGCCTCCTTGAACTCCTACAGTGCAGACATGCTGTTGGAAAGGAGGAGCATGTCATCCACATAGACAATGATGATGAGGATCTCATGCTCATGCTGCCAGCGATACACGCTGTAGTCACACTCGCTCCGCTCAAACCCCATGCACTGCAATGCCGCATCCAACTTCTGGTTCCAAGCACGCGACACTTGCTTGAGGTCGTACAACGAATTCTGCAGCTTGTAAACCAGGTGCTCCTGGCCATTCATGACGAACCCCTCTGGCTGCTCCATGTAGATCTCCTCCTCATAATCACCATTCAAGAATGCCGTCTTGACATCCATGTGGTGAACCTCGAAATCCTCAGCTACTGCATAAGAGAGAAGCATGCGCACAGAGGCAAACTCTGCAACAGGGGCAAAGGTTTCTGTGTAGTCGATCCCCTCCTGCTACGAGCAGCCCTTGGCGACCAGCCTTGCCTTGTACTTTTTCAGGTTGCCATCCGCTCCCCGCTTCTTCTTGAATACCCACTTGCACTTGATCACCTTTCGTCCAGGTGGACGCTCAGTCAGCTCCCACATACCATTGTCGAGCTATGACTGTATCTCTTGCTACACAGCTTGCGCCCTGTCTGCTGCATCTGGTGCCCCCATGGCCTCCTTGTACAACGTCCGCTCATCACAGTCTGCTGCAATTCCAAGGTTCATCTGGTCTGGTTTTTGGAGCATCCAGAAATGCCCGCGCTCACCAGGCTTGTAGCACACCCTGAGAGGGCACCTCCAACCTAGTGCTGGAGTGTTAGCAGGCGGCTGACGCGGTGCTGCCGGCACAACCTCTTCTATTGATAGTGGTGCATATTCTTCCTCTGCTTTTGCCAATGAGGCCGCTGTATTTGCTGCATCAGACATGGGAGAATAAACTGGTTCCCCCACTGTCACAGTAGAGGAAGGATCAGGAGAGACTGGGTCAGGAAGGATATCTGATCCCACTACCTCGTCAGTTGCTGCTTTTGCTGCCTCTTCAAATACAATGTTGGTGCCGATGACGTTGCTCTTGTTAAAGAAGACATCCCTGGAGATGATGACGTGGCCTGTATCCCTCTCGTACAGGCGATAGGCCTTACTTACCACGTCATATCCAATCATCAGCATGTGCACATTCTTCGCGTCCCACTTTTGCCGCTTCTCCTTTGGCACGTGCTTGTGCGCCAAGCTGCCAAACCCGCGAAGATGACCCACGCTCGGCTTCTTGCCGAACCACGACTCGTACGGCGTCATCTTCTCTAGGGCCTTGGTTGGACTATGGTTCTTGATGTACACCGCAGTGCTTACTGCTTCCACCCAAAAGTTGTAGGTGAGCAGAGCCGCGTGCAGCATGGAGCGCGCCGACTCAACGATGGTGCGATTGGCGCGTTTTGCTACGCCGTTCTTCTACGACGAGTATGGCGCGGTGCGCTGCGTCTTGATGCCTGCAACTACGAGATAGTCCAGGAACTCCTTGCTCAGGTACTCTCCACCGCGGTCGTTGTGCAACGCCTTCATTTTCTTGCCACTCTGGTTCTCCACCGTGGCCTTGAACTCCTTGAACCTGTCAAAGCACTGATCCTTGGAGGAAAGGATGTACACAGCAGTGTAACAGCTGAAATCATCAATGAAGGTGAGAAAATACCTAGAGCCACCAAACCTCTGGGTCTACATCGGGCCACACAAGTCTGTGTGGACTATCTCTAGTACCTCCTTTGCGCGCTCTCCTACTCCGGAGAACGCCTTGCGATGTTGCTGCCCCTCCAAACAGCCAATGCACAACTGCAGCTCGAAGTTAGAGATGGTGGGCAAGTCACACACCATCTACTTTGTTTGAAGTTGCTGAAAGGCGCGCATGCCAATGTGGCCGTATCGCGCATGCCAGATTTCGCCATCGGTGGCCTGCACCACTGCAGCAAGGCTCTGCTCACGCGGGATCTTGGTCGTCCCCAGCAGGCGGTACATATCGCCTTCTTTCACCGACTTGGCCAACTCCTCTCTTGTTTCCTTGTTGAGGATGTAGCCATAATCATCGTAAAAAACGACGCACAGTCCTGTGTTGGTGAGAGAGGACACTGAGAGAAGGCTGAACGCAGAATCAGACACATACAGTACGCCATGGAAGACTCCTACTTCAATGCCACGCGGGGTCTCCAACCACATCTCCACAATCCCAATCCCCTCAACATACACCACCCGATCATCACCCAAAGCAATCCGACGGGGAGGAATGGAGAGCAGCTGCGTGAACCACTCCTTGTGGTGCGTCAGACTCTTGGTATACCCCGAGTCCTAGTACAACACCAGATCCGCCTTTTCCTTCTGCGACATGTCAGATTTTGCCATGAAGAGGCGGTCGCGCACCTCCTTGGCGACGTTCATGTGGCCAAAATGGCGCACGCCAGTCTGGTTTTGCTGCTACTGCTGTTGCTGCTGACGTTGCTATGACAGCTGCTACTGTTGCTGTGGAGATTGCTGCTTTTGCTACTGCTGTTGCTCCTTCTGGTCCCTCTTGAACTTGAAGTACTCTTTCTTGTAGTGCCCCTCTTTCTGGCAATAGTGGCAGTTGCCCTTCTTCTCGCCTCTCTCTTGCCCGGACTGCTGCTGCTACTGGTTGCGTGAGCCCATGGCCACGAAAGCTGCTTCAATGCTGTTGCTACCGCCATTGCACTTTGCTACATTGCGACGCAGTTCTACCTTCACCAGGTGCGTGCAGATAAAGTTGAGATCGAGAGTCGGCTGGCACTCCAACGTCTGTCGTACCGTGTCATAGCTCGTTGGAAGTCCCATCAGCAAGAGGAGGACGAAGCGCGTGTCTTCGATAGGGTTGCCGGCCGCTCAGCTGCTTCGCTAGCTCCTTTGCCCTGTCCAAGTATGCCTCCATCCCTTCGCCACCGTGCATTTTCAACGCCATCATCTTCTCCTCCAAAAGCATGAGGAATGCAGGATCCTTGCTCTCATACTTCTTGCACAACGTCCCACCCCTCCTTTGCAGTAGCCTTGTCACTCATGTACTGAAGATGCAGGTTGGAGATGGTGTTGACAAGCAGCCTGTAGGCCTACCTGTCCTTCTTCTTCCACTCCTCATATGCTGCTGCTATAGTTGTAGATGAACTTGCATCTGCTGCACCATTGTGCGGCGTCTTCCTTGCCACCACGTCTGCTGCGGTGATGCCTTTTGCCTGTGGAGGCGGAGCGCGCTCGTCGCCGCTCGCGACCTCCCACAAGCCCCTCTCCTCCAAAAGGAGGCGGGTACAGATCTTCCAAAACATGAAGTTGGCGCGTCCTTCAGGCCTCTCCAAGGGCTGGGCTGCTGTTACCACGCATGCTGCTGCCATTTTGAGCCTTGGTGATGCTCAGCGCTGCCCTTGAGTGGCGGCGCTACCCCTGTTTTTGCTGCTGCTTCAGCCAGAAATCCGTCTGATAGAGAATAGACCGTACAGGCCAGGAGACTGTGACGTTTGAAAAACGAAGCCCACCATTGGAAAATTCAGCTCAACACCATTCAAATCAATCCATAAAACAAGGTCATCAATGGGGGATTTTAAAAGATATGCCCTTTTGAAAACAGGATATGCTTCTGCTCCTATTCCAGCTCACACCAGCCAGCTTGTAAACGGCGTTTCTCCCAAACGTACATATGGAATGCAAATATTTTTGCACCAATGGAAAGCGTATGAAAAATAATTTAATTCGTATGTGCTACTTTTTAAAATCGACAAAGAAACGAGAGAGTTATGGTCATCACAAGGCAACAGTCTTACTCGCAGGGAAGAGTATAGCCCTGGCCGATCTTGTTTTGAGCATAGCTCTCAATGCGACTGTTGGATCTTCAGGATCTTGAATTCGTTGCAAAGCTTGTCTTTTGGAATTGAAGATCAAGTGGTTGATTGTCAAATTTGGTGAACGTTTCATCCCAAACTGTCACTCTCAAAGTAACAGCCTGTGCTGGCTGAAAGTGGTAGAATTTGGCTCTGATACCAAATGTTGGATCTGGAGGAGAGAGGGAGCCTTGGAGCAGCGAGCATGTGTGATTGGAAGGGCATCACTTGTGCTAAAGAATGGTTGTTGAATCACTCAAAATGATGGAGTACATATAGAGGTAGGGCTTGGGCATGTCAGCCCTCTCACAAGCCACACGACTTAGCCATGGAGGCTAAGGCTCACACACTGGGGTCCAGAACTTCACACAAGGGAGGAAATCAGCCTAGCAATCAGGCTGACCAGTCACACACAACCTAGAGAGCT
Organism: Penium margaritaceum; assembly: GCA_023375785.1. NCBI lineage: Eukaryota > Viridiplantae > Streptophyta > Zygnematophyceae > Desmidiales > Peniaceae > Penium > Penium margaritaceum. Next base: position 26,219 of record SZWC01003765.1, read on the forward strand.
AGAAAATTCTCTCATGGCATACTCCTAGTACTCACATAACTCACAATCTTATGGAGAATTCCCATGTGTCCATGGCTAGCACACAAGGATCTCACCTCACCTAAAAAGTAAGGAGAGGTACCTTTTTCCTAGTCAGCACACCCTGACAAGGCAACCCAAGAATCTAGGACCTTTTTGCATATTTCTCCCATCAGGTCTTGACCCTGGATCTCTTGCCTTTTTCTTTTCTCATGCTAAGGCATGGAGCCATCGCCCATGGTCACCCGGATATCGGCGGTCGATGACCCTGGAAACTATGAAAGTTCATATCTCATAATCCGATCGTTGGATTGGTCTCAAACATGTACCGTAGACATTTTTCACCTGATCTTTCCCATGGTGAAGTCGCATTGACGATCGGAGTAGGCATCCAGCAGTTTCCTTGAACTTGCTCCTATGGACCTGAAACTAAGCCAGATGGCTCCTTTTCCAACAATCTCCCACTGAATCGCAGGCAGAGAGGGCTGAGTCCACATGCCTTCATGTAGAACTGCTGCTTCTCACGGGTCACTGGCTTGGTGCATAAATTAGCCACCTGCTTGTTTGTTGGAGTGAACTTCAACTTGATAGCACCATCCAGCACCATATGTCTGATGAAATGATATGCGATGTCAATGTGCTTGGTGCGTGCATGGTGCTCAGGATTCTTGGCGAGTGCGATTGCGCTTTGGTTATCGACGCACACAGGATTTGGAACTGCTGCACTCCCACTCATCTCTACCATGAGACGCTGAAGCCAAATTGCTTCCTTGGCTCCAAAGCTGAAAGAGACGTACTAAGCTTCCATGCTTGAGGTGGCCACGACCACCTGATGCTTGCTGTACTAACTGATGGCCCTACCATTCATGAGGAAAACGTGTCCAGAGATGGACTTACGGTCCTCTGGGTTTAAAGCCCAATCTGCATCTGTGTATCCGATGATGCTGTTGTCGTTCCCATTGTAGGTGATGCCGATGTTGATGGTTCCAGCAAGGTAGCGGAAGATCCGCTTCACTGCCTTCTGGTGCTTAGGTCCGGAGTACCGGACAGGAAGCTGCCAACGGCGCTCTGGCTCGCAACGCTAACAGCCAGTGCGAGGTCCGGCCAGGTTGCCACCTTTAGCTACATGAGGCTGCCGACGGCGCTCTGGTACTTCTGCCGCTCAGCTGCATTTCCTTCTGCAATGAAGCTCACGATGTACTGCCGCGTCTCCAGCGGCGTGCCGATGGGTTATGCCACTTCCATGCCAAACTGCTTCAAAATATCCTTGGCGTAGCGGCTCTGCTACACGAAGAGAGAGCGTGACTTGCGGTCACGCGTGATCTGGATACCGAGGAAGTATGATGCCTCCCCGAGATCAAACATCTGGAATCGCTCCTGCATGGCTTCCTTGAACTCCTCTAGTTCAGACATGCTGTTGGAAAGGAGGAGCATGTCATCCACATAGACAATGATGATGAGCATCTCATGACCATGTTGCCAGCGATAGACGCTGTAGTCGTACTTACTACGCTCAAAACCCATGCAATGCAACGCCGCATCCAACTTCTAATTCCAAGCACGCGACGCTTGCTTGAGGCCGTACAACGACTTTTGCAGCTTGCAACCCAGGTAATCCTGGCCATCCATGACGAACCCCTATGGCTGCTCCATGTACATCTCCTCCTGCTAGTCACCGTTGAAAAATTCCATCTTGACATCCATGTGGTGAACCTCGAAATCCTCAGCTGCTGCATAAGAGAGGGGTGTGCGCATAGAGGCAAACTTTGCAACAGGGGCAAACGTTTCTGTGTAGTGGATGCCCTCTTGCTGCGAGTAGCCCTTGGCGACCAGCCTCGCCTTGTACTTTTCCATGTTACCATCTGCTCCCCGCTTCTTCTTTAACACCCACTTGCACTTGATCACCTTACGTCAAGGTGGACGCTCTGTCAGCTCCCACGTGCCATTGTCCAGCTGCGACTGTATCTCGTGCTGCACGGCTTGCGTCCAATCTGCTGTATCCGGTGCAGCCATGGCCTCCTTGTATGACGTTGGCTCATCTGAATCTCCTGCAACTGCTACGTTCATCTATTCTGGTTTATGCAGCATCCAGAAATAGCCGCGCTCACTAGGCTTGTAACGCACCCTAAAAGGGTACTTGCGACCTGGTACTGGAGCGTTAGCGGGCGGCTGACCCGGCGCTGCTGGTACAACTTCTGCTACTGGTGGTGCTACATCTCCCTCCTCTGCTTCTGCCGATGAGGCTGTTGTATATTTTGCATCAGACATGGGAGAGTAGAGTGATTCTCCCACTGTCACAGTAGAGGAAGGATCAAGAGAGACTGGGTTAGGAAGGATTTCTGCTCCCACTGTCTCATCAACTGTTGGTTCTGCTACCTCTTCACAGACAATGTTAGTGCCCATGACGTTGCTCTCGTTGGAGACGACATCCCTGTAGATGATGACGTAGCTTGTATCCCTCTCGTATAGGTGATATGCCTTGCTTGCCACGTCGTAGCCAATCATGAGCATCTGCGCACTCTTTGCGTCCTGTTTCTGCCGCTTCCCCTTGGGCACGTGCATGTGCGCTAGGCTGCCAAATGCTCAGACATGACCCACGCTCGGTTTCTTGCCGAACCACGCCTTGTACGGCGTCATCTGCTCCAGCGCCTTAGTTGGACTACGATTCTTGATGTAGACCGCAATGCTCACGACTTCAGCCCAGAAGTCGTAGGTCAGCCAAGCCGCATGCAGCATGGAGCGCGCCGACTCCACAATGGTGCGGTTGGCGCGTTCTGCTACACCGTTCTATTGTAGTGAGTACGGGGCGGTATGCTGTGCCTTGATGCCAGCTGCTGCGAGGTAGTCGTGGAACTCCTAACTCATGTACTCTCCACCGCGATTATGCATAACGCCTTCATCTTCTTGCCAGTCTCGTTCTCCACCATGGCCTTGAACTCCTTGAACCTATCAAAGCACTGGTCCTTGGAAGGAAGGAAGTACACAGCATTGTAACGTCTGAAATCATCAATGAAGGTCAGGAAATACCTAGAGCCTCAAAAACTCTGGGTCTGCATCGGTCCGCACAAGTCCGTGTAGACGAGGTCCTACACCTCCTTCGTACGCTCCTCAGCTCCAGAGAACGCCTCCCGGTGCTGCTTCCCCTCCAAACAGCCAATGCACAACTACTACTCAAAATCAGAGATGGTAGGCAGGTCGCGCAACATTTGTTTTGCTTGAAGCTGCTGCAAGACGCGCATGCCGATGTGGCCGTAGCGTACATGCCAGATCTCCCCATCTCTTGCCTGCACCACTGCTGCAAGACTTTGATCACGCGGGATCTTGGTCGCCCCAAGCAGGCTGTACATGTCGCCCTCCTTCACCGACCTGGCCAACTCCTCTCCTGTACCTTTGTTGAGGATGTAGCCATAGTCATCATCGAAGACGACACACACTCCTGTGTTTGTAAGAGAGGAGACTGAGAGGAGGTTGAATCCAGCATCAGATACATACAGCTCGTCATGGAACACTCCCACTTCAATGCCACGTGGGGTTTCCAACCACATCTCCATAATCCCAATCCCCTCAGCATACACCACCCGATCATCACCTAAAGCGACAGGACGGGGAGGGATGGAAAGCAGCTGTGTAAACCACTCCTTGTGATATGTGAGGCTCTTGGCACATCATGAGTCCTTGTACCATGCGAGATCTGCCTTCTCCACCTACGATATGTCAGACTTCGCCATGAAGAGACGGTCGCACACCTCCGTGGCCATATTCATGTTGCCAAAGAAGCGCACACCAGCTTGGTTTTGCTGTTGCTGCTGCTGTCGCTGACACTGCTGTGATAGCTATTGCTACTTTTGCTACTGCTGTTGCGATGACTGCTGCTGTTACTGCTCCATCTGGTCCCTCTTGAGCTTGAAACACTCCTTTTTGTAGTGTCCCTCTTTGTGGCAGTAGTGGCATTTGCCTTTTTTTCTGCCTTTCTGCTGCACAGACTGTTGCTGCTGCTGCTGCTGGTCGTGTGAGCTTGTAACCACAAAAGCTGCTTGACTGCTACCGCCGCCATTGCGCTTTGCTGCATTGCGACGCAATTCCACCTGCACGAGGTGTGTGTAGATGAAGTCGAGGTCGAGAGTTGGCTGGCCCTCAAGCGTCTCTCGCACCGTGTTGTAGCTGGTTGAGAGTCCTTTCAGCAAGAGGAGGATGAAACGCGTCTCTTCCACAGGGTTGCCGACCGCTCTCATCCGCTTCGCCACCTCCTCTGCCCTGTCCAGATACGCCTCCATCCCTTCACCAGCCTGCATTTTCACCGCCATCATCTTTTCCTCCAAAAGCACGAGGAAGATAGGATCCTTGCTCTCATACTTCTTGCACAATGTGTCCCACCCCTCTGCACTAGCCTTGTCACTCACGTATTGAAGATGCGTTTGGAGATGGTGTCGACAAGCAACCTGTAGGTGTGCCTAACCTTCTTCTTCCACTCATACGCCGCTAGTAAAACTGCAAAAGAACCCAAATCAGCTGCACCCGTTTGCGGCATCTTCCCCGCCACCACCTGCGCTGTGGTGATGCCTTTTGCCTGTGGAACTGGAGCCGGCTCGTTGCCGATCACCACCTCCCACAAGCCCCTCTCCTCCAAAAGAAGCGGGTAAAATCTTCCAAAACGTGAACTTGGCGCGTCCTTCTAGCCTCTCCAAAGGCTGGGCTGTTGTTACAACGCCAGCTGCTGCCATTTTGAGCCTTGGTGATGCTCAGCGATGCCCTTGGATGGATGCGCTACCCCTGCTTCTGCTACTACTTCTGCCAGAAATCTGTCTGACAAAGAATTGACTATATATGCCAGCAGACTAGGAATTCGTAAATGGAGCCCACCACTGGAAAATTCAGCTCTAACCCTTTGAGATCAACCCATAAAACAGTGTCATCAACAGGGGATTTTGAAACATATGCCCTCTTGAAAACAGGGTATGCTTCTGCTCCTACTCCAACTCAGACCAGCCAGCTTGTAAACGGCATTTCTCCCAAACGAATAATTGGAATGCAAATAGTTTTGCACCAAAGGAAAGCTTAGAAAAAAAACTACAATTCGCATGTGCCACTTTTTAAAATTTGACAAAGAAACGAGAGAGTTATGGTCATCACAAGGAGACAGTCTTACTCATAGAAAAGAGTGTAGCCCTGGCCGACCTCGTTTTAAGCATAACTCTCAATTCGATCCTTGGATCTTCGCGATCTTGGGCTTGTTGGAAAGCTTGTTTCCTAAACTTGAAGATCCTGTGGTTGATTGTCAAATCTGGTGAAGGTTTGACCCCACTCCGTCACTCTCAAAATGACGGCCTGTGATGGCTGAAAATGGCAGAACTTGGCTCTGATACCAAATGTTGAATCTGGAGGACAGAGGGAGCCTTGGAGCAGCGAGCATGTGTGATTGGAAGGGTATCACTTGTGCTGAAGAATGGTTATACAATCAGTCAAAACGATGGGGTACATATAGAGCTAGAGCTTGGACAAGTTAGCCCTCTCACAAGCCACACCACTTGGCCATGTAGGCTAAGGCTCACACACAAGAGTCCATAATCTCACACAAGGGAGGAAATTAGCCTAGCAATCAGGCTGACCACTCACACACGACCTTGAGAGCTAGAAAATGCTCTCATGGCACACTCCTAGTGGTCACATAACCCAAAATCTTATGGAGAATCGCCATGTGTCCATGCCTAGCACACAAGGATCTCACCTCACCTAAAAAGTAAGAAGAGGTACCTTTTTCCTAGTCAGCACACTCTGACAAGGCAACCCAAGAATCTAAGACCTTTTTGGATATTTGTCCCATCAGGTCTTGACCCTGGATCTCTTGCCTTTTTCTTTTCTCAGGCTAAGGCATGGAGCCATGCTCATGGTCACCCGGATATCGGCGATCGATGACCCCGGAAACAACGAAAATTCATATCTCCAAATCCGACCGTTGGATCGGTCTCAAACTTGGACCGTAGATATTGTGCCACCTGCTCTTTCGAATCGAGCTCAGATTAACGATCGGAGTAGGCATCTGGTTCTTTCTTGGAACTTGCACCTGTGGTCCTGAAACTATGCCAAATGGCTTGTTTTCCAACACACCACACCACACCACACCATACCACACCATACCATACCACACCAAACAACACCACACCACACCGCACCACACCATACCACACCAAACCATACCACACCACATAACACCAAACCACACAGGACTACACGACACAATACCACACCACACCTTGGAATGCCGTATCACACTACAGCATATCAGACCACACCAAACCACACCACACCACACCACACCATACCATATAACACTACACCAGACCACATCAAATCACACCACTCCACAAAACATTACACTATTCCATATGGTACATGATAACACCTCACAAAACCATACCCTACCCTACCCTGACATACCATACCAAACCATACCATACCATGTCATACCATAGAATACCACACCCTACCATACCAAACCATGCCATACCGTGTCATACAATACCATGCCATACAATACCATACCATACCATACCATACCAAACAATACCATACCATACCATACAATGCCAAACCATACCATACCACACCATAGCACACCAGACCATACCATACCATACCAAACTAACCATACCATACCATGCCATAGCTACCACACCATTCCATACTATATCATACCATACCATACTATATCATACCATACCATACAATACCATACAATACCATACCATGCCAAACCATACCATACCATACCATACTACACCATACCACACCATACCATACCATACCATACCATACCATGCCACGGCATACCATACTACGCCATACCATACCATACCATA
>SZWC01003765.1:35593-54103 GCA_023375785.1 Penium margaritaceum
ACTCATCCCATAGCATACCATACCAGACCATTCCATACCATACCATAACATACCATACCATACCAGACCACACCATGCCCCACCACACCACACCACAGCACAGCACACCACACCACAGCACACCTCACACACCACACCACACCACACTATGCCATACCATACCAATCATAACATACTTTACTATGCCAAACCATACCATACCATCCCATACCATACCATATCATTCCATTCCATACCATACCGTACCATACCATACCATACCGTACCATACCATACCATACCATACCATACCATACCATACCATAACATACCATACCATATCATATCATACCATACCATATCATATCATACCAACCTAGACCATACCACTATACCATACCTTACACCATACCATACCATATCATACCATACCATACCATACCATGGGATCTAATATCATACCATACCATACCAAACTATACCATACCATACCACACTATACCATACCATACTACACCGTCCCATATCATACAATACAATACCATACCATACCATACCATATCATACCATACCATATCAAACCATACCATACCATACCATACCTTACCATACCACACCATACCATAGCATACCATACCATACCATACCATACCCTACCATACCATACCACACAATACCATACCATCCCATAACATACAATATCATAACATACCATATCATACCATATCATAACATAGCATATCATACCATACCACACCACACTACACCACACCCAACTACACCATATCAAAGCACACCACACCATACCACATCATACCACACCACACCAGACCACAGCATACCACACCACACCACACCAAACCACACCACAGCGCACCACACCACACAACACCTCACCACACCATACCATACCATACCATACCTTATCATACATTTCTATACTATACCTTACCCTACAATACCATATCATAGTGTACCATACTATACCATACCATACCATACCATACCATATCATACCATACCATACCATACCATACCGTACCATTCAAAACCATACCATACCATATCATACCATACCATACCATACCATGCCATATCATACCATATCATACCATACCATAGCAGACCATACAATACCATACCTTATCATACAATACCATACCAAAGCATACCATACCATACATTAGCATGCTATTCATACCATACCATATCATGTCATACCTACCATACCATGTCATACTATACCATACAATACCATACCATACCATACCATACTAAATCACAACACACCACACCATGTCATACCACTCCACAACATTCGACAACATACCACACCACACCACACCACTCAAAGTTGTACTTCTCCTCAATACACTACATGAAACTAGTCCCTACCACATCATAATACACCACGGCACACCGGACTACACCACACCACACCACTGCACACCATACCACATACACCAAATCAGACCACACACAACCACCCTGTGCCCCACCAAACCATACCATACCATACTACATAACACATTGCCGCACATTACGAGATCACACAATACTACACCACATCTCGCAATACCATATCACACCTCACCATACCTCACCACACCACACCACACTACACCACTCTATGTAACATAATACCACACCACAGGACAGCACACAAAACCATGCTATACCATGTCCTACCCAACCACACCATTCTATACCATATCATGTCACACCATACCATACCACACCCTAGCATACCATACGCTACAGTCCCATACAATACCATACCATACCATACCGTACCATACCATACCATACCATACCATACCATATCATACCATTCCATAACAAACGATACCATACCATACGATACCATACAATACCATACCATACCATATAATACCATGACATATAATATCATACCATACTATACTACACCATACCATACCATACCATACCATACCATACCATACTATACCATACCATACCATACCATACCATACCATACCATACCAAACCATACCTCTATACCATACCATACCATGCCATACCGCACCATGCAATACCATACCTGTTGGAAAATCACAAGACTGCGACAATAGTTATTTCCCTTTTGTTTCAATCACGGTTCACTTCCAGTTACTGAACCACTTTGACCAACGCTTAAGTGAATACTCGACCCTTTGGTCCTGCTGTTGAGTCATCCCATAGTAAAGTGACAACTGTCACCCGCTTTTGGCTAGCAGAAAGAAACCATTGCTCTTCTCTTATGTCCTGATCTGTCCTTTTATACAGAAGATGTCTATTCCCACAAGCTAAATAGAACGGGTCTACTCATCATGTTCCTTTTTTTGTTTTGTGGCTTTGCCGCCGTGTCCTCACTCTGCTCGCTCTGTCCATCTTGCCTTTGCCAACAACTCGCAACTCATAGCCCTCACTCCACCACACTGCCTCCTTTGTTCAGCACTCATCAACCCATTAGCTACCTGGTGCTCGCTCCCTCCTTCTGACTAATGTCTACCTCGCGCCTCGAGAATCTTGCCTCCTCATAAGATCTGCAACCAACCCCTCAAAACCATTTGTGCCTTTCTGCCTTTATCATTTTGCTGATGTTGTCTTGGATGTTGCGTTGTTTTTGCCTTCTTTTGCTATTGTTGTCCTCAGTCTTACATTCTCTTGATATGGTATCAGAGCATCAGGTAGCATCAGCTTGTGCCTCGTAACACAGTCATTGCTTTGTCGCCGCCATTGCCTGGCTTATTTGTTGAGGATTAATCTTTTGCTGCCCCCATGGTTGCACGCCTCCCAATTATGTCAGTAGCTGACAGCAGAAGTACCTCCGTTTGCTCCTCAAGCTAAAGGCATTTCCTTTCATCTTGATCACGCCCTACGCCTAAATCCGCATCCGTGGCCCATACTTGGTGACACGACATTCGAATCAGCCGCAAGAAGCTCTCGAGTTGCCTCCTATAGCCATCTTCCAAGAAACTTCCTACCACCTGCTACTTGTAGCTTTCTATCATTGCAGTCTCTACAAGAACCTCTGCCTTCATCTCATCCTCTCCATTTGCTTCTTTCGCTCCGACTACCTTATCTATCTCAACTTTCTACCATTCATCACCTCGAGCTGTCCTTTTGCTCCGCCTCTACTCGCTGTGAGGAATAGCATATTTCCTTCCACATTCGGGATATCAGACACCACGAATCTTCTCGCTCGTCAGTCTTGGGCCAACTGGAAAACAAGCTATCCTTATCCTGACATCCATGGTCTGGCATCACGGCCCATCTCGCGATTTGTTCCGCTACACCCAATTTCCCCTCGCTGTCAGGATATCGGAGACCACCAGTCTTCCTGCTTGTCAGTCTCAGGCCAGCTGGGAACCAAGCCATCACTCTCCTGACAACAAAGGAACTGGTTTCCTCGCCCTGCGTTCACCAATGCTTTGTTCATCCACCCCTTTTGTCGTCCGCATACTATTGTCGCTCATTCATCACTCTTACTTACCCATCGTCATCCTCCCCAGCCTCTTTGCCATCGGTTTCTATACATTCTCTTTGTCTTCCTCTTACATTCATCATTGCCTTCAGTAAGTCCTCGAATGAGCCTTGTCTCCGTTGTTTACCTCGTCAAAGCCGCCTCCGCATCAACTTCATCCTCATTGTCATCAAATTCTTCTGTTGTATACGTGGTTCCGTCCATGCGCCTACTCTATCATCAATCGTTTCTCTGCCATCATTCACACTTTTCATCCCCTCAGCACAAGGATTCGCCCGGTTGCACCGCCTGTTCGGCGCCTACCTCCATCCACGTCCAACCTTTCCCAGCACACGTGGTTTCACCCTTGCATCCAGTTCCCTATCATCAGCTTCTCCATCCTAAGCAATCATCAGCATCTGCTGTTAGCACAATGATCTACATGAGCTAGCTGCCTATTTCAGAACAGCCTGCATCCACACAATCAGTAGATTTCTCCCCGTGCGTCAGCAGTTGCATTCCCCTTGCCGTATTCTATTCTTCTATTTTGCAGCGCACGTGGTTTTTCCCTTGTGCCCACTCCATGATCCACCACATTTCTGCTGATCATCCGCTTTCATCATCACTTCGGCACAAGGATCCGCCCAGGCGCATTTCTTGTCTCGCAACAACCTACGCCCTCACCTAAACTTCCGCAGCGTACATTGTTCACTTCTACACCAAGTTTTTATCAATCATCAATTCTCCCTCGTTCCCTCATCTGTCTCATACATCTTACAGCCAATGGCCAGCCTCTAGAGCAGCTGCCTAAATCTTAATGAAGATGGTAGCAACAGCTACAGTTGGTCTCAAACACTACTGACAATCATTAGCACCATCTTCATGAACGAATATCCATCTCGGATTTCCTCCTTGATGCTTATGAGCATCAATGTACTCCTCAGCAGCCTCCACATCTTTATCAAGTAACCTTTCTACTGTTTACTGGACACCTCTTCAACCTCATCAAAATGTCGTTGCATCATCTGCGTGAACATACAATGAATAGACCAGAACTCTGGTTCAATCTGTAACAAAACCATGGAAGCGGTGGTGGATCACTATTACATGTCGAGACAGTCCTGACACCTCCCCTATCTAAGGAGCTCAACACAAGACCCTACATCAAAATTGACACCGTGGTCTGAAAAGACAAAGAAGAAGAGATACAAGAGCCAGTCGAAGAAGAATCAACAGCACTTTTTGCTGCTCTTGCAGTAGCCTCACCGATTGAAGATGTAAAGATCCTCTGAAAACAATAAAGTAACATCAAGGGGTGGCAAACGCAAATCTATACCCGTCTTTCTCCCAAATTCATTGGGGGATTTGCAATTACAAATGCCCTCCTTGGGAAACCCATGTATATCGGCAAGCGATGCTCTCCAACAGGAATTGCTAGGAAGCAGAATGATTTTAACCAAGGAATCACAACCTGGCTCCAATACTTCATGGGCCAAGAGCTCCACCCCTTGGTCTTTGCTCATCCTTGTGGTCTTGAAGCTATATGGAAGGGCCTTCTCAAATATTGCAATGGCCAACGTCTTGCTGCGTGCGAAGTGTACTACCATGAACTCTTGTCGAACTCAGGACCACTGTTGGAAAAAAAAACAAGACTCCGACAAGAGTTATTTCCTCTTCCACTCGATAATAATTCAGATGCATTTACCAAACCACATGGACCAACGGTTCTCTGGTCGCTCGACCATTCCAACCTACCGTCGGGTCATACCTTAAAGAAGTGGCACCTGTCACCCGCGTCCGGCAACGGGAAAGAAGCTGTTGCTTTTCTGTTTTATCTTGTTCTATCATTTCATACCAAGGATGTTCATTCCCTCGAGTCAACCAGAAAAGTTCTACTCAAACTGTTCCTTTTTTGTTCCATAGCTTCGCCGCCATGTCCTTGTTGTACTTGCTCCTTGCCCATCTTGCCTTTGCCAACCATTCATAACGTACAACTCTTTGCTCCGTCACATTTGCTCCTTTGCTCAACACTAATTGACCCATAACCTACCTGGCTAACGCTCCTTCTCACTAACTACTGTCTACCTTGCGCTTCCAGTCTCTTGCTTCCTCCCAAGCTCCACGACAAACTCCTTTGAACCGCTTGTGCCTTTCTGCTTCCGTTATTGTGCTGACATAGTCTCGGATATTCTATTGCTCCTGTCTGCTTCTGCTAATATCTTCCCCACTCCTGTATTCTTCTAAAAACACCATATCATACCATACCATACCATACCTTACCATACCATACCATACCATACCATGCCATACCATACATCCTATACCATACCATGCCATGCCATACCACAATATAGCATACCATAGCATACAATACCGTACCATACCATACCATACCAAACCATACCATACCATACCATACCATAACATACCATACCATACCATACCATACCATACCATAACATAACATACCATACCCTACCATACCACACCGTACCATACCGTACGATACCACATCATACCATACCATACCATACCATTCCATACCATGCCGTACCATACCATACCATACCATAGCATACCATACAATACCATACCATACCATATCATACCATACCATACCATACCATACCATACCATATCATACCATACTATACCATACGATACCATAACATACCATACCACACCATACGATACCATACCATACCATACCATACCAGTCCATGGCATACCATACCATACCATACCATGCCATACAATACGGTACCATACCATACCAAACCATACCATACCAAACAATACGATACCCTACCAGACCATACCATACCATACCATACCAGACCATTCCATACGATACCATACCACACCACACCATACTATACCATACCATACAATACCATACCAGACCATACCATCACATACCATATCATACTATACCATATTATACGATATCATACCATACCATACAATACCGTACCATACCATAACAAACCATAATATACCATGCATCACCACACTTTACCATGTAACACCACACCACACCATTCCACACCATACCACATCACAGCACATCACTCAACGTCATACTTCACCACACAATACGACATGATACTATACCCTACAACATCATGGCATATCACACCACACCGCACCACACCACACCACACCACACCACACCATAGTGCACCAGACGAAACTATATCACACCACATGACACCACACCATATAGTACCAGGCCAAACAAAATCACACCACACCACACCACACCACATTACACCAGACCACACCACACCACACCACACCACACTACACCCCACCTCATCACACCACACCACTCCACGTAACACAACAACACACCAATAAACCACACCGGAGAATACCACACAACACAACACCATAATGTACCCTACCCTACCATACCATACCACACCCTACCATACCATACCATATAGAACCATGCAATACCATACTCTACCATACCACGCCATACCATACCACATAATAACATACCATAACATACCATATCATACCATACCATACCATACCATACTTACCATATCATACCGTACCATACCATGCAATACCATACCATACCATACCATACCATACCCTACCATACCATACCCTACCAAAACATACCATATCATGACATAACATACCATACCATACCATACCATACCATACCACAACATACCATACCAAACCATACTATACCATACCATACCATACTATTCCATACCGTACCATACCATTCAATACAATACCATATCAAACCATACAATACCATACCATATCATACCATAACATACCATACCATGCCATCCCAGACAATACCATACCATGCCATTTTATACCTTACCCTTCCTTATCCTACCATACCATACCATACCATATCATACCATAACATACCATACCATACCATAACATACCATACAATACCAGACCAAACCATGCCCCACCATACCACACCACGGCGCACCACACAACACCACACCACACTTCACACACTACACCACACCATACCATACCATACCATACCATACAATACCATACCATAACATACAATACTATGCCATACCATACGATACTATATCATAACATACCATATCATTCCATTCCATGCCACCCCATACCATACCATACCATAACATACCATACTATACAATACCATACCATACCATACCATATCATACCAACCCAGACCATACCACCATACCATACCATATACCATATCACACCATATCATACCATACCAGACCATAACATACCATCTAATACCATACCATACCATACCAGACTATACCATACCATACGACACCATACCATACAATACTATACCATACCATACCATACAATAAAATACCATACCATACCATACTATACTATACCATACCATATCATACCATACTATACCATACCATACCATACTATGTTAAACCATATCATACCATATCATACCATACCATACCACACCATACCATACAATACCATACCATACCATACAATACCATACCATACCATACCATACCATACATACCATACCATTACATAACATACCATACCATACCATGCCATGCCATATGAAACCAAACCATACCATATCATACCACACCATACCATACAATACCATACCATACCTTCCCATACAATATTTCACCATACCATACCATATCATATCATACCATACCATACCATGCCATACCATACCATACCATACCATACCAAACCATACCATACCATACCAGACCAGACCATTCCATACCATACCATAACATACCATACTATACCAGACCACACCATGTCCCACCACACCACACCAAAGCACGGCACACCACACCACACCACAGCTCACACCACACCACACCACACCATACCATACCATACCATACCATAACATACTATATTATGCCAAACCATACCATACTATCCCACACCATACCATATCATTCCATTCCA
Source organism: Penium margaritaceum (assembly GCA_023375785.1). Taxonomy (NCBI): domain Eukaryota; kingdom Viridiplantae; phylum Streptophyta; class Zygnematophyceae; order Desmidiales; family Peniaceae; genus Penium; species Penium margaritaceum. The sequence continues at coordinate 43,992 of SZWC01003765.1, forward strand.
TACCAGACCATACCATACCATACCATACCATACCATACCATATCATAACATACCATACCATATTATACCATACCATACCATACCATATCATACGAGCCCAGACCATACCACCATACCATACCATACCATATCATACGAGCCCAGACCATACCACCATACCATACCATATACCAAACCATACCATATCATACCATACCATATCATACCACGGTATCTAATACCATACAAAACTATACCATACCATACCACAACATACCATACCATACCATACCATGCTATACCATACCATACCATACAATACAATACCATACCATACCATATCATACCACACAATACCATACCATACCTTACCATACCATATCATACCATACCCTACCATACCATACCATACCATACTCAACCATACAATACCATACTATATCATACAATACCATACCAAACCATATCATGCCATATCACACCATACCATACTATACCGTACCTTACCATACCACACCATACCATACCATACCATATCATACCATACCATAGCATACCATACCACACCATACCATAGCATCCCAAATCATACAATATCATAGCATACCATATCATACCATATCATACCATACCATATCATACCATACCACACTACGCTACACCACACCCAACTACACCACACCAAACTATAGCACACCATACCACATCATACCAAACCACACCAGACCACAGCATACCACACCACACTACACCGCACCACACCACACCAAACTCACCACACCACACCACACCAGACAACACCTCACCACACCATACCATACCATACCATACCATACCATACCATACTATACCATACCCTACAATACCATATCATATTGTACCGTACCATACCATAGCATGCCATATCATACCATAACATACCATACCGTACCATTCCAAACCATACCATACCATACCATACCATACCATACCATAACATACCATAGGAGACCATACTATACCATACTTTACCATACAATACCATACCAAAGCATACCATACCATACAATACCATACTATTCATACCAGACCATATCATGTCATACCTATCATACCATGTCATACTATACTATACCATACCATACCATAACATACCAAATCACAACACACCACACCATGTCCCACCACTCCACACCATTCCACAACATACCACACCACACCACTCAAAGTTAAACTTCACATCAACACACTATATGAAACCAGTCCCTACCACATCATAGCACACTACGGCACACCGGACTACACCACACCACACCACTACGCACCACACCAGACCATACAGTACCACCTTGTGCCACACCAAACCATACCATACCATACCAAATAACACTACGCCGCACAACACAAGATCACACAACACTACACCACACCTCGCAATACCATATCACACCTCACCATACCACAGTACACCATACCACACCACACTACACCACTCTATGAAACACAACACCACACCACAAGACGGCATACAAAACCATGCTATACCATGTCCTATCCGACCACACCATACTGTACCATACCATGTCACACCATACCATACCACACCCTACCATACCATACGCTAGAGTGCCATACAATACCATACCATACCATACAATACCATACCATACGATACCATATCATACCATACCATAACATACCATACCATAACATACAATACCTATAAATACCATACCATACCATATAATACCATGACATACAATATCATACTATACCATACCATACCATCCCATAGCATACCATACCATACCATACCATACAATACCATACCATGCTATACCATACTATACCATACCATACCATACCATACCATACCAAACCATACCAACAGACCATACCATACCATACCATACCGCACCATACAATACCATGCCTGTTAGAAAATCACAAGACTACGACAATAGTTTTTTCCCTTTTGTTTCAATCACGGTTCAGTTCCAGTTCATGAACCACCTTGACCAATGTTTATCGGAATACTCGATGATTTGGTCCTTCTATTGAGTCATTCCATAGTAAAGTGACAACTGTCACCCGCATTTTGCTAGTAGAAAGAGGCCATTGCTCTTCTCTTTTGTCCTATTCAGTCCTTTTATACAGAGGATTTCTATTCCATGGAGCTAAAAAGAACGGGTCTACTCATCATGTTCCCTTTTTTGTTTTGTGGCTTTACCGCCGTGTCCTTGCTCTACTCGCTCCTTGCCCATCTTCCCTTCGCCAACTACTCATAGCTCATAGTTCTCACTCCGTCACAGTGCCTCCGTTGCTCAGCACTCATCAACCCATCACCTGCCTGGTTCTTGCTCCCTCCCACTGACTACTGTGTAGGAGGCAAGATTCTCACGCCGCAAGAATCTTGCCTCCTCACAAGATCTGCAACCAACCCCTCAAAACCACTTGTGCCTTTCTGCCTTTGTCACTTTGCTGATGTTGTCTTGGATGTTGCATTGTTTGTGCCTTCTTCTGCTATTGTTGTCCTAACTCTTGCATTCTCTTGATATGGTATTAGAGCATCAGGTAACATCACCTGGTGCCTCATAACACAGCCATTGCTTCGTCGCCGTCATTGCTTCGTCGCCGTCATTGCCTTGCTTATCCGTCAAGGATTAATCTTCCGCTACCGCCATGGTTACGTGCCTCGCAGCTATGTCAATAGTTGACAGCAGAAGCACCTCTGTTTGCTCCTCAAGCTAAAGGTATTTCGTGTCATCTTGATCACGCCCTACGCCCAAATCCACATCCGTGGCCCACACCTGGTGACACGACATTGGAATCAGTCGCAAGAAGCTCTTGGGTTCCCTCCTTTAGCCATCTTCCTGAAAACTTCCTACCACCTGCTACTTGTAGCTTTCTATCATCGCAGCCTCCGCAAGAACCTCTGCCTTCATCTCTTCCTCTCCATTTGCTTCTTCCACTCCATCTACCTTATCTATCTCAATTTTCTACCATTCATCACCTTGAGCTGTCCTTTTGCATCGCCTCTACTCGCTGTGAGGAACAACATATTTTCTTTTGCATTCGAGATATCGGACACCACGAGTCTTTTTGCCCGTCGGTCTTGGGTCAACTGAAGAACAAGTTGTCATTATCCTAACATCCATGGTCTGGCATCACCGCCCATCTCGCGATTTGTTCCGCTACACCTGATTTCCCCTCGCTGTCAAGATATCGGACACCAGCAGTCTTCCTGCTTGTCGGTCTCAGGCCAGCTCGGAACCAAGCCATCACTCTCCTGACAACAAATGAACTGGTTTCCTCGCCCTGCGTCCACCAATGCTTTGTTCATCCACCCCTTTTGTCGTCTGCCTACTACAATCGCTCATTCGTCACTCTTACTGCCCCATCGTCATCCTCCTCAGCTTCTTTGCCATCGGTTTCTATACATTCTCTTCGTCTTCCTCTTGTATTCATCATTGCCTTAAGTCAGTCCTCGAATGAGCCTTGTCTCAGTTTTTTCTACGTCGTCAAAGCCGCCTTCGCATCAACTTCATCTTCATTGTCATAAAATTCTTCCATTGTGCATGTGGTTCCATCCCTACGCCTACTCTATCAATCGTTTCTCCGCCATCATTCACACTTGTCATCCCCTCGGCATAAGGATCCGCCTGGTTGCACCGCCTGTTCGACGCCCATCTCCACCCATGTTTAACCTTTCCCAACACACGTGGTTTCACCCTTGCACCCAGTTCCCTATCATGAGTTACTTCCTCCTTAGCAATCATCAGCATCTGCTGTCAGCACAAGGATCTACATGAGCTAGCTGCCTATTTCCGAACAGCCTGCATCCACACCATCAGCGGATTTCTCACCGTGCGTCAGCAGTTGCATTCTCCTTGCTGTATTCTATTCTTCTATTTTGCAGCGTACATGGTTTTCCCCCTATGCCCACTCCATGATCCACCGCATTTCTGCTGATCATCCGCTTACATCATCAGCTCAACACAAGGATCCACCCAGGCGTATTGCTTGTTTCGCAACAACCTGCGCCCACGCCTAAACTTTCGTAGCGCACGCAGTTCACTACTACACCTAGTTTTCATCAATCATCAATTCTCCCTCGTTCCCTCATCTGTCTCATCCATCTTACAACCAATGGCCAACCTCTAGAGCAGGTGTCCAAATCTCAATGAATATGGTAGCAACAGCTACAGTTGGTCTCACACACTACTGATTATCATTAGCACCATCTTCATGAATGACTATTCATCTCGGATCTCCTCCTTGATGCTTATGAGCATCAGTGTACTCCTCGGCAGCCTCCACATCTTTATCAAGCAACCTTTCTACTGATTATTGGGCACCTCTTCAACCTCATCAAAATGTCGTTCCATCATCTACGTGAACATGCAAGAAATGGACCACAACTCTGGTTCAGTCTATAACCAAAAAAAAATGGAAGCGGTGGTGGATCACTATTACGTGTCGAGACAATCCTGACTTCTCCCCTCTACCCAAGGAGTTCAACACTAGACCCTACATCAAAATTGATAGCGTGGTCTGAGAAGACAAAGAAGAAGAGATACAAGAGCCAGTCAAAGAAGAATCAACAGCACATTGTGCTGCTCTTGCAGCAGCCTCACCCGGATAAGGCGAAAAGATCCTCTGAAAACAAGAAAGTAACATCAAGGAGTGGCAAACGCAAATCTCTACCCGTCTCTCTCCAGAATTCATTGCCGGATTTGCAACCACAAATGCACTCCATAGGAAACCCAAGTATATTGGCAAGCGATACTCTCCCAGAGAAATTCCTAGGAAGCAGAATGATTTCAACCAAGGAATCACAACCTGGCTCCAATACTTCATGGGCCAAGAGCTCCACCCCTTGGTCTTTGCTCATCCTCAACATCTTGAAGCTATGTGGAAGGGCCTCCTCAAATGTTGCAATGGCCAACGTCTTCCTGCACACGAAAAGTACTACCATGAACTCTTGTTGAACTCAGGGCGTCTGTTGGAAAACAACAAGACTCCGACAAGAGTAATTTCCTCTTTCACTCAATAACAATTCAGGTACATTTACCAAACCACATTGACCAACAGTTCTCTGGTCGCTTGACCATTCCGACCTACCGTCAAGTCATACCTTAATAAAGTGGCACCGGTGACCCGCGTCTGGCAAGGGGAAAGAAGCTGTTGCTCTTTTCTTTTATTTTGTTCCATCCCTTCATACCAAGGATGTTCATTCCCTCTTGTCAACCAGAAACATTGTACTCAAACTGTTCCTTTACCATTCCAAAGCTTCGCCGCTATGTCCTTGTTGTGCTTGCTCCTTGCCCATCTTGCCTTTGCCAACCACTCGTAACTTACAACTCTTCTCTCCGTCACATTCGCTCCTTTGCTCAACACTAATAGACCCATCACCTACCTGGCTCTCGCTCCCTCTAAATACTGTCTACCTTGCGCTTCCAGTCTCTAACCTCCTCACAAGCTCCACGACAAACTCCTTAGAACCGCTTGTGCCTGTGTGCTTCCGTCATTGTGCTGACGTAGTCTTGGACATACTGTTGCTCCTTCCTGCTTCTGCGAATGCCTTCCCCACTCTTGTATTCTTCTGAAAATACCATATCATACCATACCATACCAAACCTTACCATACCATACCATACCATACCATACCATACCATGCCATACCATACATACCATACCATACCATGCCATGCCATACCACAGTATAGCATACCATAGCATACAATACGGTACCATACCATACCATACCAAACAATACCATACCATACCATAACATACCATACCATACCATAACACAACATACCATATCCTACCATACCATACCGTACCATACCGTACCATACCACATCATACCATACCATACCATACCATTCCATACCATACCGTACCATACCATACCATACCATACCATAGCATACCATACAATACCATACCACACCATATCATACCATACCATACCATACCATACCAAACCACACCATACCATACCATACCATATCATATCATGCTATACCATACCATACCATAACATACCATACGACACCATACGATACCATATCATACCATACCATACCATACCATACCATACCATACCAGTCCATAGCATACCATACCATACCATGCCATACAATACGGTACCATACCAAACCAAACCATACTATACCATACCATACCATACCCTACCAGACCATACCATACCATACCATACCATACCATAGCATACCATACCATACCATACCATACCATACCCTACCAGACCATACCATACCATACCATACCATACCATATCATACCATACTATACCATACCATACCATAACATACCATACGACACCATACGATACCATATCATACCATACCATACCATACCATACCATACCATACCAGTCCATAGCATACCATACCATACCATGCCATACAATACGGTACCATACCAAACCAAACCATACTATACCATACCATACCATACCCTACCAGACCATACCATACCATACCATACCAGACCATTCCATACGATACCATACCACACCACACCATACCATACCATACCAAACAATACCATACCAGGCCATACCATGCCATACCATATCATACAATACCATATCATATGATACCATACCATACCATACAATACCATACCATACCATAACAAACCATACCATACCATACAATACCATGCTATACCATACATCAACACACTACACCATGTAACACCACACTACACCATTCCACAGTATACCACACCACAGCACATCACTGAACGTCATACCTGACCACACAACACGACATGATACTATAACACATACCCTAACACATCATGGCATACCACACCACACCCCACTACACCACACCAAAGCACACTACATCACAATGCACTAGACTAAACTATATCACACCACATGATACCACACCATACAGCACCAGACCACATAAAATCACACCACACCATACCATACCACACTATATAAGACCAAAACACACCGCACCACACCACAGCATACCCACCACATCACACCACACCACTCCACGTAACACAATACTACACCACAACACCACACCAGGGAACACAATACAACACAACACAATAACGTACCCTACCCTACCATACCGTACCACACCCTACCAAACCATACCATAAAGTGCCATACAATACCATACTATACCATACCATACAGTACTATACCATAACATACCATATCATACCATACCATACCATACCATGCTATACAATATCATACCATACCATATCATGCAATACCATACCATACCATACCATACCCTACCATACCATACCATACCTAAACATACCATACCATGACATAACATACCATACCATACCATACCATACCATACCATGCCACAACATACCATACCAAACCATACTATACCATACCATACTATACTATACCATACCATACCAAAACATTCAATACAATACCATATCATACCATACCATACAATACCATATCACTATACCATACCATACCATGCCATACCATAGCATACCATACCATGCCATATTATACCTAACCCTTCCTTACCCTACCATACCATACCATACCATACCATACCATACCATACAGTACCATGCCATACAATAACATACCACACTATACAAGACCATAGCACACCAAAGCATACTAAAGCATACCATAACATACCATAGCACAGCAGACCATACCATACCATGTCATACCATACCTTATCATACCAAAGCACACAAAAGCATACCATACCATATCATACCATACAGTACCATACCATATCATACCATACCATGTTGCAAAATCCGTGGGATACAATTTTGACAGTTGTCTGACTATGTTTCGTGGTTCACGTCTTCTGCTTTTAGGCAAAGCGGAGAGTGAGTGTGAGCTTTTTGGTTGTCTCATGCTGTGTCACGAGGAATTTAGAGACTGTCAGTTTTCAACAGGAACAACGGCATTTTGCATTACTTTTTTATTATGGACTTGATCAAGACATTTGCAAGACTATTAATTACCTCTTTAATGCACCCAACGGTGCGTAATTCAACGAAACGTAGCTCAAGTTACGCTTGTCCAAGCGCAGGTCTCATCCACCATGGAAACACCCAATGCTTCTCTGGCGCATATATGCCGGCACTAATCCCATGTTTGGGTCGAGTTTGTTGATGGGGTCTGACAAGGTTTGAAAGCTGTCCGCAGACCTCTACTCATAATCATGGCTATTCCCGAGCAGCTAAATGAGTTTCAGACGACATGCCAGGATTTTGGCTAAGTCCCCCTAGTAATAAATTATACTACAAGATCTAGTGGATTGTTCATTGGACGCCTCGGCAGCACTTTGGAGAAAAATCTTCAAATGGCACTTTTGTTACTTGGTCTGGGTGTTAGTCCACCAGAATTTGAATCGAGGCTGGTTCTTAGAGATACCACGCCCATCCCAACGTTGAAAGGCTATATCCGCTTCAATAATTGTCCCATTCCAATGAAATACCTTCCAGCAAATTCAACAACTCATCCACTTTCAGGTGCAAATATCCATCTTAGGATCAGTGCAATCCCGAGTCAATAGATCTACGAACGAGGATTTTCCTCTTTGTGGCAGCTCGTTGGAAGCTCTCAACGCCAAAATTGGGCATGCAAAAGGAATAGGTTTCAACATTCTTCCCCTTGCACCTTCCATGCCCGCTTATCCTGTTTGCTTTCACACATCTTCCGATGCACCCTCTAGCCCATCGTAACTAGTCATCCCCAGCCCGCCCATGCTCATCACGTGCCAGTCTACGGTTTGCGCTTTCGTCAGATAGTCCGCATGCATGTTGTACGTGCTACACTGTTGCAACACCACCTACCCTTTTTCACCATATCTTATGTGTAGTGATAACCCATGACAATGTTCCTTAGCTAGCAAGATGGAGCCGGTATTGTACTCTTGCATCATACTAGGCTCTAGCAGCAGCATGCCCAGCTCCCAAAAACATGCACAGTCACACCGCTTCCTTAATCGCCTCAGCCAGTGCGATGTACTGTAATTCCACTATTGATTTCGCAACGCAAGCTTGCTTCCTACAACACCACGAGATCGTTGCACTAGCAATGATAAACACCTAGCCAAATGTAGAATCACACATATCAACATTGCCATTGTAGTCTTCATTTGAGTAATAGACCATGCGGAAGAGGTCCATCCACCCCTTTCTCTCGAACATCAGACACACCTGCTCCATTGCTGCATACCGTACCATAGCACACCATATGATACAATACAATACCATACCATTCCTATCGATACCATACCATACGAGACCATACCATACGATAGCATACCATACCATAAGATACCAAACCATACCATACCATACCATACCATACCATACCATACCATACCATACCATATCATACAATGCCATACCATGCCATACCATACAATTCCATATCATACCATACCATACCATACCTTCCCATTGTTGGAAAGGGAGCCATCCGGCTCAATTTCAGGTCCACAGGAGCAAGTTCCAGGAAAGTACCAGATGCCTGCTCCGATCGCCAATCCAACTTCACCATTGGAAAGATCATGTGGCAAAATGTCTACGGTCCAAGTTTGAGGCCGATCCAACGGTCGGATTGGGAGATATGAATTTTCGAAGTTTCGGGGGTCATGGACCGTCGATGTCTGGGTGGGCAAGGGTGATGGCTCCATGCCTTAGCCTGAGAAAAGAAAAAGGCAAGAGGTCCAGGGTCAAGACCTGATGGGAGAAATATCCAAAAAGGTCCTTGGTCTTAGGATTGCCTTGTCAGAGTGTGCTGACTAGGATAAAGGTACCTCTCCTTACTTTTTAGGTGAGGTGAGATCCTTGTGTGCTAGCCATGGACACATGGCGATTCTCCATGGGTTTGTGGGTTATGTGACCACTAGGAGTGTGCCATGAGAGCATTCTCTAGCTCTCTAGGTCGTGTGTGAGTGGTCAGCCTGATTGCTAGGCTGATTTCCTCCCTTGTGTGAGATTATGGATTCTAGTGTGTGAGCCTTAGCCTCCATGGCTAAGTGGTGTGGCTTGTGAGAGGGCTGACTTGCCCAAGCTCTAGCTCTATATGTACTCCATCATTTTGAGTGATTGAACAACCATTCTTCAGCACAAGTGATGCCCTT
>SZWC01003765.1:58263-70812 GCA_023375785.1 Penium margaritaceum
TTTCAGGTCCACAGGAGCAAGTTCCAGGAAAGTACCAGATGCCTGCTCCGATCGCCAATCCAACTTCACCATTGGAAAGATCATGTGGCAAAATGTCTACGGTCCAAGTTTGAGGCCGATCCAACGGTCGGATTGGGAGATATGAATTTTCGAAGTTTCGGGGGTCATGGACCGTCGATGTCTGGGTGGGCATGGGTGATGGCTCCATGCCTTAGCCTGAGAAAAGAAAAAGGCAAGAGGTCCAGGGTCAAGACCTGATGGGAGAAATATCCAAAAAGGTCCTTGGTCTTAGGATTGCCTTGTCAGAGTGTGCTGACTAGGATAAAGGTACCTCTCCTTACATTTTAGGTGAGGTGAGATCCTTGTGTGCTAGCCATGGACACATGGCGATTCTCCATGGGTTTGTGGGTTATGTGACCACTAGGAGTGTGCCATGAGAGCATTCTCTAGCTCTCTAGGTCGTGTGAGAGTGGTCAGCCTGGTTGCTAGGCTGATTTCCTCCCTTGTGTGAGATTATGGATTCTAGTGTGTGAGCCTTAGCCTCCATGGCTGAGTGGTTTGGCTTGTGAGAGGGCTGACTTGCCCAAGCTCTAGCTCTATATGTACTCCATCATTTTGAGTGATTGAACAACCATTCTTCAGTACAAGTGATGCCCTTCTAATCACACATGCTCGCTGCTCCAAGGCTCCCTCTCTCCTCCATTTCCAACACCCATACCATACCATACCATTCCATACCATTCCATGTAATACCACTCCATATCATACAATACCATGCCATACCATACAATACCATACAATACCAGACCATACCATACCATACCATACTGTACAAAGAGTATGGAACACCATACCATGCCATACCATATCTCACCATGCAGCATCATACCATATCATACCACAGCGTACCATAGCATACCATACCATACAATACCATACTATACCATACCATACCAAACTATATCTTACCATACCATAGCATACCATACCATACCATGCCTTACCGTACCATTCCATACCATAGCATACCATACTATACCAAACCATACCATACCATACGATACCATACCATATCATACCATACCACATTATACCATTCCATACGATACCAGACCATACCATGCCATACCATACCATACCATACGAGGCGTGGTTCGGCAATAAATCGAGCATGTGGCATCTCCGAGCATTTGGCAGCCTGGCGCACATGCACGTGCCCAAGGATAAGCGGCAGAAATGGGACACAAAGAGTGCGCAAGTACTGATGATTGGCTAAGACGTGACAAGCAAGGCCTATCGCCTCTACGAGAGGGATACAGGCCACGTCATCATCTCCAGGGATGTCTTCAACGAGAGAAACATCATCGGCACCAACATTGTCTGTGAAGAGGCAGCAGAACCAGCAGCTGACGAGACAATGGGAGCAGAAATCCTTCCTAACCCACTCTCTCCCGATCCTTCTACTTCTCTGACAGTGGGAGAATCACTCTACCCTCCAATGTCTGATACAGCACATATAACAGCCTCATCAGCAGAAGTAGAGGAGGGAGATGTAGCATCACTAGCAGCAGTAGTTGTTCCAGCAGCACTGCGTCAGCCGCCCGCTAACGCTCCAGTACCAGGTCGCAGGTATCGTCTTAGGGTGCGTTACAAGCCTAGTGAGCGCGAACATTTATGGATGCTGCAAGAACCACAATAGATGAACATAGCCGTTGCAGCACATTCAGATGAGCCAACGTCATACAATGAGGCCATGGCTGCACCGGATGCAGCAGATTCGGCGCAAGCCGTGTAGTAGGAGATACAGTCACAGCTGGATAACGGCACATGGGAGCTGTCTGAGCGTCCACCTGGACGTAAGGTGATCAAGTGCAAGAGGGTGTTCAAGAAGAAGCGGGGAGCTGATGGTAACCTGGAAAAGTACAAGGCGAGGCTGGTCGCCAAGGGCTACTCACAACAGGAGGGTATCGACTACACAGAAAAGTTTGTCCCTGTTGCAATGTTTGCCTCAGTGTGCACACTCCTATCTTATGCATCAGCTGAGGACTTTGAGGTTCACCACATGGATGTCAAGAAGGCATTCTTGAATGGTGAGTAGGAGGAGGAGATCTACATGGAGCAGCCAGAGGGGTTCGTCATGGATGGCCAAGAGCACCTGGTTTCCAAGATACAGAAGTCACTCTACGGCCTCAAGCAAGCATCGCGTGCTTGGAACCAGAAGTTGGAAGCGACGTTGCAGTGCATGGGGTTCGAACGTAGTAAGTGTGACTACAACGTCTATCGCTGGCAGCATGGTCATGAGGTGCTCATCATCATCGTCTATGTGGATGAAATTCTCCTCCTTTCCAACATATCTGAACTGCAGGAGTTCATGGAGGCCATGCAGTAGCGTTTATAGAGGTCTTATCTCGGGAAGGCATCATACTTCCTTGGTATCCAGATCAAGCATGACTGCAAATCACGCTCTCTCTCACTGTAGCAGAGCCGCTATATCAAGCTTGTCTTGCAGTGATTTTGGCATGGCAGAGGTAAATTCCATTGACACGCCGCTACAGACGCGACAGTACCTCGTGAGCTTCAATATAGAAGCAAATGCAACTGAGCGCCAGAAGTACCAGAGCGCCGTCGGCAGTCTCATGTACCTGATGGTGGCAACCAGGCTGGACCTCGCACACGCTGTTAGCGCTGTGAGCCAACACATGGCAAACCCCAGACCTGAGAACCAGAAGGTAGTGAAGCATATCTTCCGCTGCCTTGCAGGAACCATCAACATTGGCATCACCTACAACGGCAACAACAACGACAACAGCATCATCGACTACACAGATGCAGATTGGGCTCCATACCCTTAGGACCGTAAGTCCATCTCTGGACATGTGTTCCTCATGAATGGTGGGGCCATTAGCTGGTGCAGCAAGCGGCACGTGCTCGTGGCTACCTCAAGTATAGAAGCTGAGTACGTCTCTCTCAGCTTTGGAGCCAACGAAGCAGTTTGACTTCAGCGTCTCATGGCAAAGATAAGTGGGAGTGCAGTAGTTCCAGTTCCTGTGCGCGTCGACAACCACAGCGCAATAACACTCGCCAAGAATCTAGAGCACCATGCACGCACCAAGCACATTGACATCCTATATCATTTCATCAGGCACATGGTGCAGGAGGGTGGCATCAAGCTGGAGTTTACTCCAACCAGCAAGCAGGTCGCTGATTTCTGCACCTGGCCAGTGACCCATGAGAAGTAGTAGTTCTGCATGAAGGCATGTGGACTCAGCCCACTCTGACTGCGGCAAAGTGGGAGATTGTTGGAAAAGGAGCCATCTGGCTCAGTTTCAGGTCCACAAGAGGAAGTTCCAGGAATGTACCACATGCTTGCTTCGATCGTCAATCCAACTTCATCAATGGAAAGACCAGGTGGCGAAATGTCTACGGTGCAAGTTTGAGGCGAATCCAACAGTCGGACTGCGAGATATTAATTTTCGAAGTATTCGGGGTCATCGACCACCGATATCCGGGAAACCATGGGCGATGGCTCCATGCCTTAGCCTGTGAAAAGAAAAAGGCAAGAGGTCCAGGGTCAAGACCTGATGGGAGAAATATCCAAAAATGTCCTTGGTCTTATGATTGCCTTGTCAGAGTGTGCTGACTAGGATAAAGGTACCTCTCCTTATTTTTTAGGTGAGGTAAGATCCTTGAGTGCTAGCCATGGCCACATAGCGATTCTCAATGGGTTTGTGGGTGATGTGACCACTAGGAGAGCGCCATGAGAGCATTCTCTAGCTCTCTAGGTCGTGTGTGACTGGTCAACCTGATTGTTAGGCTGATTTCCTCGTGTGAGATTATGGACTGTAGTGTGTGAGCCTTAGCCTCCATGGCTAAGTGGAGTGGCTTGTGAGAAGGCTTACTTGCCCAAGCTCTAGCTCTATATGTACTCCATCATTTTGAGTGATTCAACGACCATTCTTCAGCACAAGTGATGCACTTCCAATCACACATGCTCGCTGCTCCAAGGCTCCCTCCCTTTCTCCTCCACATCCAACATTAGCATACCATAGTATACCATACCATACCATACCTTACCGTACCATACCATGATGTACAATACTATACTATACCATACCATACCATACCATAGGATACCATTCCATACTACACCATACCATATTATACCATTCCATACCATACCATATCAAACCATACCATACCATACCATACCATACCATACCATACCATACAATACCATACCATACCATACTATACCATACAATACCATACCATACCATACCATAGCATACCATACCATACCATATAGAACCATACAATACCATACCATATCGTACCATACCACACCATACCATACCGTACCATACCATACCATACCATTCCATACCACACCATGCCATATCATACCATATCCTGCCATGCCAAACCATGTCATACCATAGCATACGATAGCATGTTATAGCATACCATAGCCTACCATAGCATATCATACCATATCATCAGATTCCATATCATACCATACCATGCCATACCATACCATACCATAGCATACCATAGCGTTCTATAGCATACCATAGCATCCTATAGCATACCGTACCATGCGATACCATACGATAGCGTACTGTACCAGAACATGCCAATTCATACCATACCATACCATAGCAAACCAAACCATACCATACCAAACTACTCCAGACCATACCATTCCATACCATACCGTACCATACATACCATACCATACCATACATACCATATAATACCAAACCGTACCATACATACCATACCATACCATACCATACATACCATACATGCCATACCATACCATACATACCATATAATACCATACCATGCCTTACCATACCATACCATATCAGACCATACAATACCACACCATATCATAACATACAAAACCATACCATACCATACTATACCATACCATACCTGACCATAGCACACCATATCATACCATATCGTACCGTACCATACGATACCATACCATACCATACCATACCATACCATCCCATACCATACCATACAATATCATACAATACCATGCCATACCATACCATACCTCCAATAGTATACCATATCATACCATACGATTCCATACCATACCGTACAATAGCATACCATTATACACCATACCACACAATACCATATCATACCATATCATACTATACCATACAATACCATATCATTCCATACCATACCACACCATATCATACCGTACCATACCACTCAATACCATACCATACCACACCATACTATAACATACCATACCATAACATACCATACCATACGATATAATACCACACCAAACCATACAATAACATATTATAGCATCTCATTTCATAGCATTCTATTCAATACCATACCATATCCTACCATACCAAACTATACTATTCCATAGCATACCATATCCTACCATACCATACCATACCATACCATACAATACCATAGTAGACAATACCATACCAAACCATACTATGCCATGCCATATTGTAACATTCCATATCATGCCATATCATACCATCCCATACCATACGCTAGCATACCATACCATTCTTTACCATACGACACCTCGCCTCACCACGCCATACCATATCCTACCATACTATCCAATACCATACCATACCGTACCATACCATGCCATACCATACCATACTATACCATACTACACCATATCGTACCATACGGTACAATATCATACTCTACCATACCAAATCATACGATACCATACCATACCATATTAAACCATACCATGCCATGTTATACCATACCATACCATTCCATACCATACCATACCATACCATGCCATACCATATCATAGGATAACATACCATACCATACCATACTATATTATACCATACCCTTCCATACCATACTATACGAAATGATACCATACCACTGCTTAAGATACCATACCATACCATACCGTAACATACCAACCCCTACCATACGATACCATACCATACCATGCCATGATACCCTACCCTACCATACCATGCCATACAATAGTATACCATACCATACCATACCATACCTTACCATGCCATACCATATAATACCATTCCAAGCATATAATACCATACCCTACCATACCAAACCATACCATACCATACCATACCATACCATATCATACCATTCCACACCATACCATACCAGACCATACCATACAAAACCATACCATACCATACCATACCATACCATACCTTACCAAACCATACCATATCATGCCATACCTTACCATACCATACTATACCATACCATACCACACCCTACCATACCATACCATACCACAACATACCATTCCATACCATACTATACCGTACCACATCATACCATACCATACCATACCATACCATACCATACCATACTATACCATACTATACGATTCCATAGCATACCATAACATACCAAACCATACCATACCACTCTATACCATACCATTCCTTACCATACCAAATCTATACTATTGTATTCCATGCCATATCATACCATGCTATTCTATACCGTACCAAACCATACCATATCATACCAAACCATACCATACCATACCATATTATACCATACCATATTATACCATACTATACAATGGCATATCAAACCACCCCATACGACAGCATCACATAGCATACCATACCATACAATACCATACTATACCATACCATACCATAAAATACCATATCATACCATACCATATCAAACTACACCTTACCTTAGTATACCATACCATACCATACCATACGATACCATTCTAAACGATGACATACCATACCATAACATACCATGTTACACCATACCATACCATACCATAACACACCATACCATACCATACCATAGCGTACCATACCATACCATACCACACCATAATATACCATTGTTGACCCGATATGCTCCTTGTCCATGGCAGATATTTCGACAGGCACAGAACGGACTAGGCATGCACTGCTCCCTTGGAGCTAAGGACACAGTGCAAGGAAGTGGTTCTTATGAACTGCTCAGTGTGGAACCTTGGCTCTGAGGGTGATATCATCTCTTGGAGACAATACCAAGAGCGGTCAACGAGAACAATCGTGTCGGAATCCATTTTCTAAACCATTGCCTCAAGCAGGTTGACAAAGAGTTATGGGCCCACACAAACTAGTTGTAAGGCACACTTCTGGGGACTTTCTTGCCCTCTCTGTCAATTAGTGCGCATCAGCCTCATCTGCTCCATGTGCTCCATTAGCTCCGACGGCGGATGCTAGTACTTAGCAAAAAGGCCAAGGATAAGCTCTGCCCTTGGAGGTATTACCCTTGGGTCCTAACGAGGATAAGCTCTTCCTTTGGAGGCACGACCCTGGATCTGCTACTGTACGTTCTTCTCTGTTTGCAGGTGATCAACAGCTAAGGGGTAAGCGATGGATCTGCAACTTCTAAACCAATAGCAAACAACAACCTACATCAATGTACTTCAGCCTCAACGAAGCAGAGAAGTAGATAAGCAGAGAAGCAGTATGACAACACCCACAACGCTCACTTTCAAGCAGGTCAATAGTGGGATGTCAAAGTTCACAGGGTTTGGTTTTTCCCTATGGAGATAGTAATTTGAGATTGTAATCTGCGTGGCTTCTTCAAGAATGAACCTCCAAAAATAGATTCTGGAGATGAAACATGGAGTGTCGAAAATGACAAGGCGCTTGCGATTCTTGTGACATTAGTGCATGAGTCACAACATGTCCACCTCCAAGGTATCACAAATACATCAAAGGCTCATGAGAAACTTGCACATGTACACCAATCAACAGCTCTCATAAATTTCCTCTTCATCCTACAAAAGCTGATTTCAATGAGGGTGAGCAAAGGAGAGTCGATTCCGTACTTCCTATTGCAGTTTCAAGGACTGCTACACCAAGTGACCCAAATGAACTGAGAAATGGACACCAACATGTAGGGCATGATCCTCCTCATGGCGCTACCTGACAGCTGGGATCTCTGATCACTGTCTTTGGCGGTTGGAAGGAGGAGGATTTGAGTTATGATACAGTATCTGAGTACGTGTGCAACGAGGCCATGCGTCACAACAGTAGTGAGGCTAGTATTTTAGCCTATACTATACAGTACGGTGGTCGTGACAACAACTCCTCTTCTGGTCAAAGCAGTAGCAGAAGCAGTGGCGGTGGAGGACAAGGCAATAGTGGCGGTGGAAAGATTTCAAAGCATCCTTGAAAGTGCCATAACTGTGGCAAACTTGGGCATTGGGCACGGGAGTACGGGTCTCCCAAGAAGGAAGACGGAGATCATGGTGGTACGTATGAGGGCAAAGGAAATGGTAAGAAGGAGTTGAACATGATGGCTGAGAGTGTGCCGGCAACCAAGGGAGCAGCACTGCTCAAGCATGGAGCCTACGCGCTCAACTCTAGCATGAACAACCACTCTTCAAAGGAGAAGGATGGGCTTATGTACATTCAGGACACTACACATCGCTTCAGGTGTAACAATAGCAGCCTCGTCCACGTGCAAGGCGAGGGAGATAAGTTAATCAGTATCAACGTGAACTGTGGTAAAAAAGACTTGAAGCTGGAGATCATCGTCTACATGCCACCTTTTGTGGCAAACCTCCTCTTAGTGTTCAAAATCAGACCATGACATGATTGACGTCTTCACGGAGGAGGAGGCCGCGATGGTCAAGAACAAGGATATCAAGATCTGCTATCCAAGGGAGACTCTTGTCGCATTGGTCCCAAGAGTTGGTGTGTTGTACATGTTGTAGACCAAACCCCTTGAAACTACAAATGAGGGATATGCGGCGATTGAAGACCCCAAGTTTCAAAAGCCTGATGTTGCACCACAAGCTGTTACCGTGGCGGCCAAGTCCACTGACACAGATGTTGACCTGTGGCACAGGCGGTTCAGCCATGTGGCGTACAGCACTCTGCAAGCTATGCAGCAGCACGAAGTGGTTCATGGGATGGAGGGATACAAGGCCCAAGATGAGGGAAAGTACAAAAAGTTGTGTGAGCCATGCCTCGAAGGTAAGGGAAAAAGAAAGCCCTCTGAGCGTAATGAGCAATGTGCGGCAGCAATCTTGGACCTGATTCACTCTGATGTGTGTGGACCATTCCGCACCCTTTCAAACGGCTGGAACAAGTATTTCTTGACCTTCATCCATGACCATAGTCGCAAGATGTGGATCTACTTCCTCAAGACAAACAGAGAGGTCAAGAACAAGCTACAAGAGATTGTCGCGATGGTTGAGCGGCAGACAAGCAAGAAGGTCAAGGTACTATACACAAATAAAGGTGGTGAATACGAGGCATGCAAAGGCTGGTTTAGCCAACATAACATCAACCACCAAACAACCACGCCTTACACCCCCCAAAGTAATAGTGTTAACGAGCAGATGAACCAGACTATCCTCGGCATGAAACGAAGCATGCTCTTTGACGCCAAACTCCCACCTCACTTACAGGCTAAAATTGCAAGAATTGCTTGCTTCCTTGTGAATCTCACTCCGGAAGCCGCATTTGGAAGGCGTGGTAAGAAGCAGCAAAAGAAGCACCTGAGGACGCCACAGGAGGTTTGGTCAAGAAAGAAGCCAGATGCCTTACACTTGAGGGTCTTTGGCTTTATTGCCTGGGCAAAGGTCAAAGCAGGAGAAGGAAGTGGCAAGCTGGATAAACATGCTCATAAATGTGTAACGGTGTTGGATCTAGAGGAGAGAGGGAGTCTTGGAACAGCGAGCATGTGTGATTGGAAGGGCATCACTTGTGCTGAAGAATGGTTGATCAATCACTCAAAACGATGGAGTACATATAGAGCTAAAGCTTGGGCAAGTCAACCCTCTCACAAGCGATACCACTTAGCCATGGAGGCTATGGCTCACACACTAGAGTCCATAATCTCATACAAAGGAGGAAATCAGCCTAGCAATCAAGCTGACCACTCACACACAACCTAGAGAGCTAGAAAATGCTCTCATGGCACACTCCTAGTGGTCACATAACCCACAATCCCATGGAGAATCGCCATGTGTCCATGGCTAGCACACACGGATCTCACCTCACCTAAAAATTAAAGAAAGGTACCTTTATCCTAGTCAGCACACTCTGACAAGGCAATCCTAAGACAGAGGACCTTTTGGATATTTCTCCCATCAGGTCTTGACCCTGGACCTCTTGCCTTTTTCTTTTCTCAGGCTAAGGCATGGAGCCATCGCCCATGGCCACCCGCATATCGGCGGTCAATGACCCCAAAAACTTCGAAAATTCATATCTCCCAATGCGACCGTTGGATTGACCTCAAACTTGGACAGTAGACATTTTTCCATCTATTCTTTCCAATGATTAAATTGGATTGACGATCGGAGTAGGTTTCTGGTAATTTCCTGGAACTTGCTCTTGTGGACCTGAAACTGAGCCACATGGCTCCTTTTCCAACAATCTCCCACTTTGCCGCAGTCAGAGTCAGCTGAGTTGACATGCCTTCATGCAGAACTGCTGCTTCTCACGGGTCATTGGCTTGGTACAGAAATCAGCGACCTGCTTGTTGGTTGGAGTTAACTCCAACTTGATAGCACCAACTGCTACGTTCATCCGTTCTGGTTTCTACAGCGTCCAGAAATGGCCGCGCTCACCAGGTTTGTAACGCACCCTAAGAGGGTACCTGCTACCTGGTACTAGAGCGTTAGCGGGCGGCTGGCGTGGTTCTGCTCCCACAGCTACTATTGGTGGTGGTGCTATATCTCCTTCCTCTGCTCCTGCCAATGAGGCTACTGTATCTGCTGCATCAGACATGGGAGAGTAGAGTGATTCTCCCATTGTCACAGTAGAGGAAAGATCGGGAGAGACTGGTTCTATTGCCTCTTCACAGACAATTTTGGTGCTGATGACGTTGCTCTCGTTGAAGACGACATCCTTGGAGATGATGACGTGGCCTGTATCCCTCTCGTACAGGTGATACACCTTGCTTGCCATGTCGTAGCCAATCATCAGCATCTGCGCACTCTTTGCGTCCCATTTCTGCCGCGTGTCCTTGGGCACGTGCATGTGCACCACGCTGCCAAATGCTCAGAGATGACCCACGCTCAGTTTCTTGCCGAACCACGCCTTGTACAGCGTCATTTGCTCCACTGCTTTGTTCCACTGTGCTTCTTGATGTAATCCGGACTGCCGACGCCTTCAGCCCAGAAGTCGTAGGCCAGCCGAGCCGCATGCACTATAGAGCGCCCCGACTCCACAATGGTATGGTTGGCACGTTTTGCTACCCCGTTCTGCTGCGGCGAGTATGGCACGGTACGTTTTGCCTTGATGCCAGCTGCTGTGAGGTAGTCTTGGAACTCCTTACTTAGGTACTTTCTACCGTGGTCGCTGCGCAACGCCTTCATCTTCTTGCTAGTCTGGTTCTCCACCATGGCCTTGAACTCCTTGAACCTCTCAAAGCACTAGTCCTTGGAAGGAAGGAAGTACACAGTAGTCTAACGGCTGAAATCATCAATGAAGGTCATGAAATACCTAGAGCCTCCAAAGCTTTGGGTCTGCATCATTCCGCACAAGTCCGTGTAGACCAGCTCCAACATCTCCTTTTCACGCTCCCCTATTCCAGAGAACACCTCGCTGTTGGAAATGGAGGAGAGAGGGAGCCTTGGAGCAGCGAGCATGTGTGATTGAAAGGGCATCACTTGTGCTGAAGAATGGTTGTTCAATCACTCAAAATGATGGAGTACATATAGAGCTAGAGCTTGGGCAAGTCAGCCCTCTCACAAGCCACACCACTTAGCCATGGAGGCTAAGGCTCACACACTAGAGTCCATAATCTCACACAAGGGAGGAAATCAGCCTAGCAATCAGGCTGACCACTCACACACGACCTAGAGAGCTAGAGAATGCTCTCATGGCACACTNACCAAGGACCTTTTTGGATATTTCTCCCATCAGGTCTTGACCCTGGACCTCTTGCCTTTTTCTTTTTCTTAGGCTAAGGCATGGAGCCATCACCCATGCCCACCCAGACATCGACGGTCCATGACCCCCGAAACTTCGAAAATTCATATCTCCCAATCCGACCGTTGGATCGGCCTCAAACTTGGACCGTAGATATTTTGCCACCTGATCTTTTCAATGGTGAAGTCGGACTGGCGATCGGAGCAAGAATTTGGTACTTTCTTGGAACTTGCTCCTTTGGATCTGAAACTGAGCCAGATGGCTCCTTTCCCAACAATCTCCCACTTTGCCGCAGTCAGAGTGGGCTGAGTCCACATGCCTTTATGCAGAACTGCTGCTTCTCACGGGTCACTAGCTTGGTGCAGAAATCAGCGACCTGCTTGCTGGTTGGAGTAAACTCCAGCTTGATAGCACCCTCCTGCACCATGTGCCTGATGAAATGATATGCGATATCAATGTGCTTGGTGCGTGCATGGTGCTCAGGATTCTTGGCGAGTGCGATTGCGCTCTGGTTGTCGACGCGCACAGGAACTGGAACTGCTGCACTCCCACTCATCTCTGCCATGAGACGTTGGAGCCAAACTGCTTCCTTGGCTCCAAAGCTGAGAGATACGTACTCAGCTTCTGT
>SZWC01003765.1:79555-90444 GCA_023375785.1 Penium margaritaceum
GAGGAGAGAGGGAGCCTTGGAGCAGCGAGCATGTGTGATTGGAAGGGCATCACTTGTGCTGAAGAATGGTTGTTCAATCACTCAAAATGATGGAGTACATATAGAGCTAGAGCTTGGGCAAGTCAGCCCTCTCACAAGCCACACCACTTAGCCATGGAGGCTAAGGCTCACACACTAGAGTCCATAATCTCACACAAGGGAGGAAATCAGCCTAGCAATCAGGCTGACCACTCACACACGACCTAGAGAGCTAGAAAATGCTCTCATGGCACACTCCTAGTGGTCACATAACCCACAAACCCATGGAGAATCGCCATGTGTCCATGGCTAGCACACAAGGATCTCACCTCACCTAAAAAGTAAGGAGAGGTACCTTTATCCTAGTCAGCACACTCTGACAAGGCAATCCTAAGACCAAGGACCTTTTTGGATATTTCTCCCATCAGGTCTTGACCCTGGACCTCTTGCCTTTTTATTTTTCTTAGGCTAAGGCATGGAGCCATCACCCATGCCCACACAGACATCGACGGTCCATGACCCCCGAAACTTCGAAAATTCATATCTCCCAATCCGACCGTTGGATCGGCCTCAAACTTGGACCGTAGACATTTTGCCACCTGATCTTTCCAATGGTGAAGTCGGATTGGCGATCGGAGCAGGAATTTGGTACTTTCTTGGAACTTGCTCCTGTGGACCTGAAACTGAGCCAGATGGCTCCTTTCCCAACACTCGCGCTGCTAGTTCCCCTCCAAACAGCCGATGCATAACTGCTGCTCAAAGTTAGAGATGGTAGATAGGTCACACACCATTTGCTTTGCTTGAAGCTTCTGCAAGGTGCGCATGCCGATATGGCCATAGCGCGCATGCCAAATCTCGACATCTGTCGCCTGCACCACTGCTGCAAGACTATACTCACGCGAGATCTTGGTCGCTTGCAGCAGGCGGTACATGTCGCCCTCCTTGTCCGGCCTGGCCAATTCCTCTCTTGTATCCTTGTTGAGGATGTAGCCATAGTCATCATCGAAGACGACGCGCAGTCCTGTGTTTGTAAGAGAGGAGACTGAGAGGAGGTTGAATGCAGCATCAGGTACATACAGCAAATATGGAACACTCCCACTTCCATGCCACGTGGGCTCTCCAACCACATCTCCACAATCCCCATCCCCTTCGCGTACACCACCCGATCATCACCCATAGCGATAGGACAGGGAGGGATGGACAGCATTTGTGTAAACCACTCCTTGTGATATGTGAGGCTCTTGGTACATCCTGAGTCCTTGTACCATGCGAGATCCGCCTTCTCCACCCGCGACATGTCAGACTTTGCCATGAAGAGACGGTCACGTACCTCCTTGGCCACATTCATGTTGCCAAAGTGGCACACACCAGCCTGGTTTTGCTGCTACTACTGCTACTGACGTTGTGACTGTTGCTACAGCTGCTGCTTTTGCTGTTGTTGCTCCGATTACTACTGCTGCTGCTCCTTCCGGTCCCTCTTGAGCTTGAAACACTCCTTTCTGTAGTGTCTCTCTTTCTGGCAGTACTGGCATTTGCGTTTCTTTCTGCCTTTTTGCTACCGAGACTCGTGCTGCTGCTGCTGGTTGTGTGAGCTCGTGGCTACAAAAACCGCTTTACTACTGCCGCCGCCATTGCGCTTTGCCGCATTGCGACGCAATTCCAGGTGTGTGCAGATGAAGTCAAGGTCGAGAGTTGGCTGGCACTCTAGCGGCTCTCGCACCGTGTCGTAGCTTGTTGGGAGTCCCCTCAGCAAGAGGAGGTTGAAGTGCGTCTCTTCCACAGGGTTGCCGGCCGCTCTCACCTGCTTCGCCAGCTCCTTTGCCTTGTCAAAATATGCTTCCATCCCTTCACCACCCTGCATTTTCAGCGCCATCATCTTTTCCTCCAAAAGCATGAGGAATGCAAGATCCTTGCTCTCATACTTCTTAAACAACGTGTCGTACCCCTCCTTTGCAGTAGCCTTGTCACTCACGTACTGAAGATGCGGGTTGGAGATGGTGTTGACAAGCAACCTGTATGCCTACCTGTCCTTCTTCTTCCACTCCTCATAGAGGACTAGTACAGCTGCAGAAAAACCCGCATCAACTGCACCCTTTTGCGGAGTCTTTCCCGCCACCACCTGCGCTATGGTGATGCCTTTTGCCTGTGGAACTAGAGCTGGCTCATCGCCGCTCACCAAGCCCCTCTCCAAAAGGAGACGGGTACGGATCTTCCAAAACGTGAAGTTGGTGCGTCCCTCAAGCCTCTCTAAAGGCTGGGCTGCTGTCACAACGCCAGTTGCTGCCATTTTGAGCATTCGTGATGCTCAGCGCTGCCCTTGGATGGTGGCGCTACTCTTGCTTCTGCTAGTGCTTCTACCAAAAATCTGTCTGACAGAAAATGGACTGTAGACGCCAGCAGACTAGGAATTTTGAAAAATGAAGCCCACCACTGGAAAATGCAGCTCAAAACCTTTCAGATCGACCCATAAAACAGGGTCATCAACAACGGACTTTGAAAGATATGCCCTCTTGAAAACAAGGTATGCTTTTACTCCTACTCCAGCTTGTAAACGAGCCAGCTTGTAAACGGCGTTTCTCCCAAACGAATCAATGGAATGCAAAGATTTTTCCACAAATGGAAATCTCACAAAAAGTACAACAATTGGCAGTCCCCCTTATTAAATTTGAGAAAGAAACAAGAGAGTTATGGTCATCACAAGGCGACGGTCTTACTCATAGAGAAGAGTGTAGCCCTGGCTGACCTTGTTTTGAGCATAACTCTCAATCCGACTATTTGATCTTCGTGATCTTGGGCTCGTTGAAAAGCTTGTCTTTTGAACTTGAAGATCCAGTAGTCGATCGTCACATCTAGTGAATGCTCTCATGGCACACTCCTAGTGGTCACATAACCCACAATCCCATGGAGAATCGCCATGTGTCCATGGCTAGCACACAAGGATCTCACCACACCTAAAAACTAAGGAAAGGTACTTTTATCCTAGTTAGCACACTCTGACAAGGCAAGCCTAAGACCAAGGACCTTTTTGGATATATCTCCCATCAGGTCTTGACCCTGGACCTCTTGCCTTCTTCTTTTCTCAGCCTAAGGCATGGAGCCATCGCCCATGGTTACCCGGATATCGGCGGTCAATGACCCCGAAAACTTCAAAAATTTATTTCTCCGACTCCAACCGTTGGATCAACCTCAAACTTGGACCATAGACATTTTGCCACCTGATCTTTCGAATGGTGAACTTGGATCAACGATCGGAATAGGCATCTGGTTCTTTCCTGGAACTTGCTCTTGTGGACCTCAAACTGAGCTACATGGCTCCTTTTCCAATAAATGGTTGGATACGATACTTCACACAAGGTGTACTGGCCATGGAACGAAACAGCTGGAAAGTTCATCTGGAGCCAAGATATCGAGTTTGATGAAAGGATGCTTGGCAAGGGAGAGTCTCAAGATCCTATCCATGCTCCCAAATGAAGAGAGTGAGTTGTGTTGCTTGAGTCAGGAGATCAGGAAACAAAAGAACCGGCAGATGGTGCCAGTGAAGGATGGTGTGCAAGGAGAGTGGCTGTGTAGGCTGACACAGTCACAGACATTGACATTAAGTCTGAGTACTCCAAGGCCTCTGAGTCAAACTGTGAGGCCGATGGCTCTTCCTCAAACAGCGGATCACTGGTAATGCAGGAGCAACAGAAGCAAGTAAGCTTTGAAGACGCACAAGAAACACTTCGGTGTAATACACGCCAGAAGAAACCGATGCTGAGAGTGCGGAATGGACCAGACTCAGCTAGTCAGGTCATGCTTGGCTCAGGGAGAGCCACTAACCGTAACAGAGGCTCTCAACATACGAGATGCATCCAAATGCAAGGAGCCAGTGGATAGCAAACTCGGATCCATTGAAGAAAACGGAACATGGGTTCTTGTAGACAGGTCCCCAAAACTTTACGTGGTCGGGTCAAAGTGGGTACTCCGCAAAAAGTTCAAGCACGATAATACTATCAACAGGTACAAGGTAAGAGTTGTGGCGAAGGGGTTTTCCCAGTATGCACGCTGAGAGTATGAGGAGACCTTCGTACCTGTCGTCACCTTTGCCTCGATCAGATCCATGTTGGGTATCGCTGCTGCAAAAGATCTTCAGGTCCACCAGATGGATGTCAAGACAGTTTTCCTCTATAGGAAGCTAGACAAAGAAGTGCTGATGGAAGTGCACGAGGGAAGGAAAGCTCTAGAGAGGAAGGTTTGCAAAATGGTCAAAGCGATCTGTGGGCTGAAATTGGCCCCAAGGATGTGGAACAAGGAGATGGACGGCGTCATGGCCGGCTCACCTTCACGCACTTCCAGAATGACCTTAGTGTGTATGTGAGGGAGGATGAGGAAGCCTTGATGCTGGTTGCACTATACCTGGATGACCTGATCAAATGCGCGTCATCGGTCGAGTTGTTGAACAAGCTGAAGACAGATTTGAGCAACAGGTTTGAGATGAAGGACATGTGTCCACTAGAGTTCTACCTCGGGATAGCCATCCACCAAATCCGAGCACCAGGCACCATCGAGCTGAACCAGACCAAGTACATCATGGAGGTCCTCAAGCGCTACAACATGGAGGACTGCAAGTCCATCAGCACACCCATGACAACAGACATCAAGCTCTCCTCCTCCATGACATTGGTTGGTCCAAGCTCCAAAAGTTCGCTCCTAGTGCGAAATTAACCATGTGCTACGTACATAGTACAAGGAATTGATTCCTATGAATTGCTCAGTGTGGAACCTTGGCTCTGAGGGTGATACCTCCTCATGGTTGCAATATCAAGAGCGATCGGCCGTAACCATTGCGTCGCAACCCGTTTTCTAGACAATCACGTCAGGTACGTTCACAAGCATACCATATCATACCATATCATACCATACCATACCATACCATACAATAGAATACCATACCATATAACACCATACCATACCATACCATACCATATCATACCATACTATACTATAGCATAGCATAACATACCATACCATACCATACCATACCATACCATACCATACGATAGCATACCATATAATACGATACCATGCCATACAATACAGAACCATACCATACCAAACCATACCATACCATACCATACCATACCATACCATACCACACCATATCCTACCATAACATACCATACCATACCATACCAAACCATACCACACCATGCCATGCGATACCATACCATACAACACCATACCATATCATACCATACCATACAATACCTTATCATACCATACCATACCATACCATACCATACGATACCATATCATACCATACCATATAATACCATACCATACCATACCATACCAAATAATACCATACCATACAATACCAAACCATACCATATACCACCACAGCACACCATGTAAGACGAAACCACACCATACCACACCAGAGCACACCACTCAACGTCATACTTGACTACACCACACCACATGATACTATATCCTACCACATCATGGCACACCACACCACACCGCACCACACCACACCACAGTACAGCAAACCACACCACATCCAGTACACTATAGTGCACCACACCCAACCATATCACACCACATGACACGATACCATACATAACCAGACCACATAAAATCACGCCACACCACAGTACACCACACCACACTAAACCACACCACACTACACTACACCCCACCACATAACACCACACCACTCAACGTAATACAACACCACACCACAACACCACACTAGGGAACACCACACAATACCATACCATAGCATACCCTACCCTATTATTCCATACCACACCCTACCATACCATACCATATAGTACCTTAAAATACCATATCGTACTATACCATGCCATGCCATACCATACCACACCATACCATAACATTGTTGGAAAAAAGCCATCTGGCTTAGTTTTAGTTCCACACGAGCAAATTCCAAGATAGTAACAGATGACTACTTTAATCATCAATCCGACTTTTGCATTGGAAAGATCCGGTGGAAAAATGTCTACGGTCCAAGTTTGAGGCCAATCAGACAATCGGATTTGGAGATATGAATTTTTGTTCTTTTCGGGATCATCGACCGCCAATATCCGGGTGACCATGGCGATGGCTCCATGCCTTAGCCTCAGAAAAGAAAAAGAAAACAGGTCCAAGGTCAGAACCTACTAGGAGAAATATCCAGAAAGGTCCTAGATTCTTGGGTTGCCTTGTGAAAGTGTGCTGACTATGAAAAAGGTACCTCTCCTTACTTTGTAGCTGAGGTGAGATCCTTGTGTACTAGCCATGGACACATGGCGATTCTCCATGGGATAATGGGTTATGTGACCACTAGGAGTGTGCCATGAGAGCATTTTCTAGCTCTCTAGGTCATGTATGACTGGTGAGCCTGATTCCTAGGCTGATTTTCTCCCGTATCTGAGATTATGGAATCTAGTATGTGTTGGGAAAGGAGCCATCTGGCTCAGTTTCAGGTCCACAGGAGCAAGTTCCAGGAAAGTACCAGATGCCTGCTCCGATTGCCAATCCGACTTCACCATTGGAAAGATCAGATGGCAAAATGTCTACGGTCCAAGTTTAAGGCCGATCCAACGGTCGGATTGGGAGATATGAATTTTTTAAGTTTCGGGGGTCATGGACCGTCGATGTCTGGGTGGGCATGGGTGATGGCTCCATGCCTTAGCCTAAGAAAAGAAAAAGGCAAGAGGTCCAGGGTCAAGACCTGATGGGAGAAATATCCAAAAAGGTCCTTGGTCTTTGGATTGCCTTGTCAGAGTGTGCTGACTAGGATAAAGGTACCTCTCCTTACTTTTTGGATGAGGTGAGATCCTTGTGTGCTAGCCATAGACACATGGCGATTCTCCATGGGTTTGTGGGTTATGTGACCACTAGGAGTGTGCCATGAGAGCATTCTCTAGCTCCCTAGGTCGTGTGTGAGTGGTCAGCCTGATTGCTAGGCTGATTTCCTCCCTTGTGTGAGATTATGGACTCTAGTGTGTGAGCCTTGGCCTCCATGGCTAAGTGGTGTGGCTTGTGAGAGGGCTGACTTGCCCAAGCTCTAGCTCTATATGTACTCCATCATTTTGAGTGATTGAACAACCATTATTCAGCACAAGTGATGCCCTTCCAATCACACATGCTCGCTGCTCCAAGGCTCCCTCTCTCCACCAGATCCAACATATGGTATCAGAGCCAAGTTCTGCCTATTTCAGCCAGCACATGCCGTCACTTTGAGAGTGACGGGTTGGGGTCGAACCTTTACAAGATTTCACCATCGACCACTATATCGTCAAGTTCAAGAGACAAGCTTTCAAAAGAGCCCAAGATCCTGAAGATCCAACGGTCGGATTGAGAGTTATGCTCAAAACGAGGTCAGCAAGGGCTACACTCTTCTCTATGAGTAAGACTGTCACCTTGTGATGACCATAACTCTCTTGTTTCTTTGTCAAATTTAAAAAGTGGCACATGATAATTGTAGTATTTTTTCTAAGCTTTCCATTGGTGCCAAACGTTTTGCAATCCATTGATTCGTTTGAGAGAAACGGCGTTTACAAGCTGGCTGGTCTGAGTTGGAGTAGGAGCAGATGCATACCCTGTTTTCAAGGGGGCATATCTTTCAAAATCCCCTGTTGATGATCCTTTTTTATGGGTCGATCTGAAAGGTTTTGAGCTGAATTTTCCAGTGGTGGGCTCTGTTTTTCAAAATTCCCAGTCTGCTGGCACCTACAGTCCATTTTCTGTCAGACAGTTTTCTGGCAGAAGCAGCAGCAGAAGAAGGGGTAGGGCCGCCATCCAAGGGCAGAGCTGAGCATCACCAAGGCTCAAAATGGCAGCAGATGGCGTTGTGACAGTAGCCCAGCCTTTGGAGAGGCTGGAGGGACGCGCCACGTGTCCCTCCAGCGCCGTACGAGCCGGCTCCAGTTCCAAAGGCAAAAGGCATCACCGTAGCGCAGGTGGTGGCGAGGAAGATGCCGCAAAAGGGTGCAACTGATGCGGGTTCTTCTGCAACTGTACCAGCGACGTACGAGGAGTGGAAGAAGAAGGACAGGCAGGCCTACAGGCTGCTTGTCAACACCATCTCCAACCTGCATCTTCAGTACGTGAGTGACATGCCACTGCAAAGGAGGGATGGGACACGTTGTGTAAGAAGTATGAGAGCAAGGATCCTGCATTCCTCATGTTTTTGGAGGAGAAGATGATGGCGTTGAAAATTCAGGGTGGTGAAGGGATGGAGGCGTATCTGGACAGGGCAAAGGAGCTGGCGAAGCAGTTGAGAGCGGCTGGCAATCCTGTGGAAGAGACGCGCTTCATCCTCTTGCTGAGGGGACTCCCAACCAGCTACGACACGGTGCGAGAGACGTTGGAGTGCCAGCCGACTCTCGACCTCGACTTCATCTGCACGCACTTGGTGCAGGTGGGACTCCGTCGCAATACAGCAAAGCACAATGGTGGCAGCAGCAGCAATGAAGCAGCTTTCATGGCCATGGGCTGACGCAACCAGCAGGAGTAGCAATCCGGGCAGCAGAGAGGGAAGAAGAAGGGCAAGTGCCACTATTGCCAGAAAGAGGGGCACTACAAGAAAGAGTGCTTCAAGTTTAAGAGGGACCAGAAGGAGCAGCAGCAGCAGCAGTAAAAGCAGCAATCTCCACAGTAATAGCAGCAGCAGTCACAGCAGTGGCAGCAGCAGCAGAACCAGACTGGCGTGCGCCATTTTGGCAACATGAACGTCGCCAAGGAGGTGCGCGACCGCCTCTTCATGGCGAAGTCCGACATGTCGCAGAAGGAAAAGGCGGATCTGGCGTGGTACAAGGACTCGGGGTGTACCAAGAGTCTGACGCACCACAAGGAGTGGTTCACGCAACTGCTCTCCATTCCTCCTCAACCGATTGCTTTGGATGATGATCGGGTGGTGTATGCTGAGGAGATTGGGATTGTGGAGATGTGGTTGGAGACCCCGCGTGGCATTGAAGTGGGAGTTTTCCATGGCGTGCTGTATGCACCTGATGCTGCGTTCAAACTTCTCTCAGTGTCCTCTCTCACCAACACAGGATTGTGCGTTGTCTTTGATGGTGACTATGGCTACATCCTCAACAAGGAAACAGGAGAGGAGTTGGCCAAGTCGGTGAAGGAGGGCGACATGTACCGCCTGCTGGGGGCGACCAAGATCCCACGTGAGCAGAGTCTTGCAGCAGTGGTGCAGGCGACAGATGGCGAGATCTGGCATGCGCGCTACGGCCACATTTGCATGCGCGCCTTGCAGCAGCTTCAAGCAAAGCACATGGTGCGTGACCTGCCTACCATCTCTAACTTTGAGCACCAGTTATGCATCGGATGTTTGGAGGGGAAGCAACACCGCGAGGCGTTCTCTGGAGCAGGGGAGCGTGCNAAAGAGGTGTTGGAGCTGGTCCACACGGACTTGTGCGGACCGATGCAGACCCAGAGCTTTGGAGGCTCTAGGTATTTTCTCACCTTCATTGATGATTTCAGCCGTTACAGTGCTGTGTACTTCCTTTCCTCCAAGGACCAGTGCTTTGACAGGTTCAAGGAGTTCAAGGCCATGGTGGAGAACCAATCTGGCAAGAAGATCAAGGCGTTGCGCAGCGACCGCGGTGGAGAGTACCTGAGCAAGGAATTCCAGGACTACCTCGCAGCAGCTGGCATCAAGGTGCAGTTTACCGCGCCGTACTCGCCGCAGCATAACGGTGTAGCAAAACGCGCTAACCGTACCATTGTGGAGTCGGCCACTCCATGCTGCACGCAGCTCGGCTGACCTACGACTTCTGGGCTGAAGCCGTGAGCACTGCGGTCTACATCAAGAACTGCAGTCCAACTAAGGCGCTAGAGCAGATGACGCCGTACGAGGCGTGGTTCGGCAATAACCCGAGCGTAGGTCATCTTCGTGCGTTTGGCAACTTGGCGCACATGCACGTGGCAAAGGAGAAGCGGCAAAAGTGGGATGCGAAGAGTGCACAGATGTTGATGATTGGCTACGACGTGGCAAGCAAGGCGTATCGCTCCTACGAGAGGGATATAGGCCACGTCATCATCTCCAGGGATGTCGTCTTTATTGAGAGTAACGTCATCGGCACCAACATCGTGTGTGAAGAGGCAGCAGAACCAGCAGCTAACGAGACAGTGGGAGTATAAATTCTTGCTGACCCAGTTTCTCCCGATCCTTCCTCTACTGTGACAGTGGGAGAATCACTCTACTCTCCCATGTCTGATGTTGCAGATACAGCAGCCTCATCGGCAGAAGCAGAGGAGGGAGATGTAGTACCACCAGCAGCAGTAGTTGTGCCAGCAGCACCACGCCAGCCGCCCGCTAACGCTCCAGTACCAGGTCGCAGGTACCCTCTTAGGGTGCTTTACAAGCCTGGTGAGCGTGGCCATTTCTGGATGCTGCAGAAACCAGAACAGATGAACGTCGCAGTTGCAGCAGATTCAGATGAGCCAACATCATACAAGGAGGCCATGGCTGCACCGGATGCAGTAGATTGGGCGCAAGCCGTGCAACAGGAGATACAATCGCACTTGGACAACGGCACGTGGGAGCTGACTGAGCGTCCACTAGGACGTAAGGTGATCAAGTGCAAGTGGGTGTTCAAGAAGAAGCGGGGAGCAGATGGTAACCTGGAAAAGTACAAGGCGAGGCTGGTCGCCAAGGGCTACTCGCAGCAGGAGGGCATCGACTACACAGAAACTTTTACCCCTATTGCAAAGTTTGCCTCTGTGCGCACGCTCCTCTCTTATGCAGCAGCTGAGGACTTCGAGGTTCACCACATGGATGTCAAGACGGCATTCTTGAATGGTGACTTGGAGGAGGAGATCTACATGGAGCAGCCGGAGGGGTTCGTCATGGATGGCCAGGAGCACCT
>SZWC01003765.1:118097-150447 GCA_023375785.1 Penium margaritaceum
TCACACACGACCTAGAGAGCTAGAGAATGCTCTCATGGCACACTCCTAGTGGTCACATAACCCACAAACCCATGGAGAATCGCCATGTGTCCATGGCTAGCACACAAGGATCTCACCTCACCTAAAAAGTAAGGAGAGGTACCTTTATCCTAGTCAGCACACTCTGACAAGGCAATCCTAAGACCAAGGACCTTTTTGGATATTTCTCCCATCAGGTCTTGACCCTGGACCTCTTGCCTTTTTCTTTTCTCAGGCTAAGGCATGGAGCCATCACCCATGCCCACCCAGACATCGACGGTCCATGACCCCCGAAACTTCGAAAATTCATATCTCCCAATCCGACCGTTGGATCGGCCTCAAACTTGGACCGTAGACATTTTGCTACATGATCTTTCCAATGGTGAAGTTGGATTGGCGATCGGAGCAGGCATCTGGTACTTTCCTGGAACTTGCTCCTGTGGACCTGAAATTGAGCCGGATGGCTCCCTTTCCAACAGAGAAGGGATGGAGGCATACCTGGACAGGATAAAGGAGCTGGTAAAGCAACTGAGAGCGGCCAACAATCCTATTGAAGAGACGCGCTTCATCCTCCTCTTGCTGAGGGGACTCCCAACTAGCTACAACACGGTGCGGGAGACGCTGGACTGCCAGCGAACTCATGACCTCGGCTTAATCTCCACATACCTGGTGCAGGTGGAATTGCGTCGCAATGCAGCAAACGCAATGGCGGCGGCAGTAGTGAAGCAGCTTTTGTGGCCACGAGCTCACGCAAGTAGCATCAGTAGCAGTAGTTTGGGCAGCGGAGAGGCAGAAAGAAAAGCAAATGCCACTACTGCTAGAAACATGGACACTACAAAAAGGAGTGTTCCAAGCTCAAGAGGGACCAGAAGGAGCAGCAGCAATAGCAGTCATCACAGCAGTAGCAACAAAAGCGGTAGTAGCAGCAGCACTCACAGCAGCGTCAGCAGCAGTAGCAGCAGCTACAAAACCAGGCTGGTATGCGCCACTTTGGCAACATGAATGTGGCAAGGAGGTGTGCGACCATCCCTTCATGGCAAAGTCTGACATGTTGCAGGTGGAGAAGGCAGATCTCGCATGGTACGAGGACTCACGATGTACCAAGAGCCTCATACATCACAAGGACTGGTTTACACAGCTGCTGTCCATCCCTCCCCGTCCTATTGCTATGGGTGATGATCGGATCGTATATGCTAAGGGGATTGGGATTATGGCGATGTGGTTGGAGACCCTACGTGGCATTACAGTAAGAGTGTTCCATGGCGTGCTGTGTGTACCTGATGCTGCATTCAACCTCCTCTCAGTCTCCTCTCTTACAAACACAGGACTGCGCGTAGTCTTCGGTGATGATAATTGCTACGTCCTCAACAAGGATACAGGAGAGGAGTTGGCCAGGTCGGTGAAAGAGGACGACATGTACCGCCTGCTAGGGCCGACCAAGATCTCGCGTGAGCAGAGTCTTGAAGTAGTGGTGCAGGCGACAGATGGCGAGATGTGGCATGTGCGCTACGGCCACATTGGCATGTGCGCCTAGCAACAGCTTCAAGCAAAGCAGATGGTGCGTGACCTCCCTACCATCCCTAACTCTCAGTAGCAGTAGTACATCGGCTATTTGGAGGGGAAGCAGCACCAAGAGGCGTTCTTTGGAGTAGGGGAGCGTGCAAAGGAGGTGTTGGAGCTGGTCCACACGGACTTGTCTGGACCGATGCAGACCCAGAGCTTTGGAGGCTCTAGGTATTTTCTGACCTTCATTGTGTACTTCCTTCCTTCCAAGGAATAGTGTTTTGACAGGTTCAAGGAGTTCAAGGCCATGGTGGAGAACCAGACTGGCAAGAAGATCAAGGCGCTCCGCAGCGATCGCAGTAGAGAGTACCTGAGCAAGGACTTCCAGGACTACCTCGTAGCAGCTGGCATCAAGGTGCAACGTACCGCGCCGTACTTGTCGCAGTAGAATGGTGTAGCAGAACGCGCCAATCGTACCATTGTGGAGTCGGTGCGCTCTATGCTACCTGCGGCTCGGCTGACCTATGACTTCTGGGCTGAAGCCGTGAGCACTGCGGTCTACATCAAGAACCGCAGTCCAACCAAGGCATTGGAGCAAATGACATTATACGATGCGTGGTTTGGCAAGAAACCGAGCGTGGGTCATCTCCGAGCATTAGGCAGCCTGGCGCACATGCACGTGCCCAAGGAGAAGCGATAGAAATGGGACGCAAAGAGTGCGCAGATGCTGATGATTTGCTACGACATGGCAAGAAAGGGCTATCGCCTCTACAAGAGGGATACAGGCCACGTCATCATCTCCAGGGATGTTGTCTTCAACGAGAGCAACGTCATCGGCACGAACATTGTCCATGAAGAGGCAGAAGAACCAACAGCTAACGAGACAGTGGGAGCAAAAATCCTTCCTGATCCAGTCTCTCCCGATCCTTCCACTATAGTAAGAATGGGAGAATTACTCAACTCTCCCATGTCTGATGCAGCATATACAGCAGCCTCATTGGCAGAAGCAGAGGGAGGAGATGTGGCACCACCAGCAGTAGTACTTGTGCCAGCAGCACCACGCCAGCCGCCCGCAAACGCTCCAGTACCAGGTCGCAGGTACCCTCTTAGGACGCGTTACAAGCCTGGTGAGCGCGGCCACTTCTGGATGCTCCAGAAATCAGAACTGATGAACGTCATAGTTACAGCAGATTCAGATGAGCCAACGTCATACAAGGAGGCCATGCCTGCACCATATGTAGCAAATTCGACGCAAGCCATGCAGGAAGAGATACAATCGCAGCTAGACAACGACACGTGGGAGCTCAGTGAGCGTCTACCTGGACGTAATGTGATCAAGTGCATGTGCGTGTTCAAGAAGAAGCGAGGAGCAGATCGTAACCTGGAAAAGAACAAGGCGAGGCTGGTTGCCACGGGCTACTCACAGCAGGAGGGCATCGACTACACAGAAGTTTTTGTCCTTGTTGCAAAGTTTGCCTCATGGTTCGAGGTTCACCTCAGGGATGTCAAGACGGCATTCTTGAATGGTGACTCAGAGGAGGAGATTTACATGGAATAGCCGGAGGGATTCGTCATGGATGGCCAGGAACACCTGGTTTGCAAGCTGCAGAAGTCACTGTACCGCCTCAAGCAAGCGTCGCGTGCTTGGAACCAGAAGTTGGATGCGGCGTTGCATGCATGGAGTTTGAGAGCAGCGAGTGTTACTACAGCGTGTATCGTTAGCAGCATGAGCATGAGAACCTTATCATCATTATCTATGTAGATGACATGCTCCTCCTTTCCAACAGCATGTCTGCACTGTAGGAGTTCAAGGAGGCCATGTAGGAGCGCTTCGAGATGTCTGATCTCAGGGAGGCATCATGCTTCATCGGTATCCAGATCACGCATGACCGTAATGTTGGGAAAGGAGCCATCTGGCTGAGTTTCAGGTCCACAGGACCAAGTTCCAGGAAAGTACCAGATGCCTGCTCCGATTGCCGATCCGACTTCACCATTTGAAAGATCAGGTGGCAAAATGTCTACGGTCCAAGTTTGAGGCCGATCCAACAGTGGGATTGGGAGATATGAATTTTGAAGTTTCGGGGGTCATGGATCGTCGATGTCTAGGTAGGGCATGGGTGATGACTCCATGCCTTAGCCTAAGAAAATAAAAGGCAAGAGGTCCAGGGTCAAGACGTGATGGGAGAAATATCCAAAAAGGTCCTTGGTCTTAGGATTGCCTTGTCAGAGTGTGCTGACTAGGATAAAGGTACCTCTCCTTACTTTTTAGGTGATGTGAGATCCTTGTGTGCTAGCCATGGACACATGGCGATTCTCCATGGGTTTGTGGGTTATGTGACCACTAGGAGTGTGCCATGAGAGCATTCTCTAGCTCTCTAGTTCGTGTGTGAGTGGTCAGCCTGGTTGCTAGGCTGATTTCCTCCCTTGTGTGAGATTATGGACTCTAGTGTGTGAGCCTTAGCCTCCATGACTAAGTGGTGTGGCTTGTGAGAGGACTGACTTGCCCAAGCTCTAACTCTATATGTACTCCATCATTTTGAGTGATTGAACAACCATTCTTCAGCACAAGTGATGTCCTTCCAATCACACATGCTCGCTACTCCAAGGTTCCCTCTCTCCTGAAGCTCCAACACGTAAATCACGCCTCTTTTGCTACAGCAAAGCCGCTACATCAAGGATATCTTGCAGCGGTTTGGCATGGCAGAGGTAAAACCCATCAGCACGCCGCTCAAGACGCGGCAGTACCTCATGAGCTTCAGTGGAGAACCACAAGCAGGTGAGTGGCAGAAGTATCAGAGCGCCATCGGAAGTCTCATGTACCTGATGGTGGCAACCAGGACAGACCTCGCACAGGCTATGAGCGCTGTGAGCCAGCACATGGCTAATCCCGGACCAGAGCACCAGAAGGCAGTGAAGCGGATCTATCACTACCTTGCTGGAACCATCAACGTCGGCATCACCTACAACAGCAACGACAACAATATCATCGACTACACAGATGCGAATTGGGATTCAAATCCTGAGACTCGCAAATCCATCTCTGGACATGTGTTTCTCATGAATGGAGATGCCATCAGCTGGTGCAGCAAGCGGCAGGTGGTCGTGGCCACCTCGAGCACAGAAGCTGAGTACGTCTCTCTCAGCTTTGGAGTCAAAGAAGCAGTTTGGCTCCAGCGTCTCATGACGGAGATGCGTGGGAGTGTAGCAGTCACAGTTCCTGTGCATGTCGACAACCAGAGCGCAATCGCACTCACCAAGAATCCGGAGTACTATGCATGGACTAAG
Organism: Penium margaritaceum; assembly: GCA_023375785.1. NCBI lineage: Eukaryota > Viridiplantae > Streptophyta > Zygnematophyceae > Desmidiales > Peniaceae > Penium > Penium margaritaceum. Next base: position 122,904 of record SZWC01003765.1, read on the forward strand.
CACATTGACATCGCATATCAGTTAATCAGGCACATGGTGCAAAGGGTGCTATCAATCTGGAGTTTACTCCAACCAACAGGCAGGTCGCTGATTTTTGCACCAAGCGAGTGACCCGTGAGAAGTAACAGTTCTGCATGAAGGCATGTGGACTCTGTCCACTCTGACTACAACAAAGTGGGAAAGGAGCCATCCAGCTAAATTTCAGGTCCGCAAGAGCAAGTTCCAAGAAAATACCAGATGCATGCTCAGATCGTCCATCCGTCTTCTCTATTGGAAAGATCAGGTGGCAAATTATGTATTGTCCAAGCTTTAGGGTGATCCAACGGTCGGATTGGGAGATGAATTTTCAAAGTTTCGGGGGTCATGGACTGCCGATGTCTGGGTGGCCATGGGCGATGACTCCGTGCCTTAGCCTGAGAAAAGAAAAAGGCAAGAGGTCCAAGGTTAAGACCTGATGGGAGAAATATCCTAAAAGTTCCTAGATTCTTTGCTTGCCTTGTTAGAGTGTGCTGACGAGGAAAAAGGTACCTCCCTTTACCTCTTAGGAGAGGTGAGATCCTTGTGTACTAGCCATGGTCACATGGCGATTCCACATGGGATTGTGGGTTATGTTACCACTCGGAGTCTGCCATGAGAGTATTTTCTAGCTCTCTAGGTCGTGTGTGAGTGGTCAGCCTAATTGCTTGGCTGATTTCCTTTCTTATGTGAGATTATGGACTCTTGTGTGTGAGCCTTAGCCTCCATGACTAAGTGGTGTGGCTTGTGAGAGGGCTGACTTGTCCAAGCTCTAGCTCTATATGTACTCCATCATTTTGAGTGATTCAATAACCATTTTTCAGTACAAGTGATGCCTTTCTAGTCCCACGTGCTTCCTGCTCCAAGGTTCCCTCACTCCTCCACTTCCAACACTACCAAATTCTTAGCTTGCTTGCTTCTATAGTCCATTTCTTGTCGGACATATTTCAAGTAGAAGCACCAGTAGAAGCAAGGATAACGCCGCCACTCAAGGGAAGCGTTGAGTTTCACCAAAGCTCAAAATAGCAGGAGAAGGCATCGTCACAACAGACCAGTCCTTGGAGAGGCTAGAAGGGGATGAGCGGCAATAAGCGTACTGTGCCTCCATATGCAAAAGGCATTACCATAGCAGAGGTGGTGGCAGGGAAGACAGGGTAGAAAAGTAAAGCACATGCACGTTCCTTTACAACTACAGTAGTAGCATATGAGGAGTAGAAGAAGAAACATAGGTAGGCCTACAGGGTGGATGGAGGCATAGTTGGAGGCGTACTTGGAGACGTACTTGGAGGCGTATTTGGACACAAGAAAGGAGCCGGTGAAGTAGCAAAAAGCGACCGGTAATCCTATGGAAGAGACGCGCTTCATCCTCTTCTTCCTGAGGGGACTCCGGATCTGGTATGATACGTTGGGAGAGACGCTCAAACCTAGTCTCGACCTGGACTTCATTTACGCAAACCTAGAGCAGGTACAACTGCGTCAAAATCCAGCAAAGCGCTATGGCGGCAATACCAGTGAAGTAACGTTTGTGGCCACAAGCTCGTGCAACCTGTAGCAGTACTCATAGAAGCGTGAGTTGCAACACAAGCAGTAGTAGAACGAGACAAGAGTGTACCATTTTGGCAACATGAACGTGGCCAAGGAGGTACACGACCGCCTCTTCATGGCAAAGTTTGACATGTCACAGAAAGAGAAGGCAGAACTGGCGTGGTACGAGGACTCAAGAGGTAGCAAGAGTCTTACGCACCACATGGAGTGATTTACGCAGCTGCTCTTCATCCCTCCACAACCTATTGTTTTGGGTGATGATCAAGTTTTGTATGCTGAAGGGATTGGGATTGTGGAAATGTTGTTGGAGATCCCGCGTGACATTGAAGTGGGAGTGTTCTATGGCGTGTTGTATGTAACGAATGCTGCGTTCAACCTTCTCTCGGTGTCCTCTCCCACCAACACACGACTGCGAGTCATCTTTGATGACAATTATGACTACATCCTCATCAAGGAAACAGGAGAGTTGGCTAGGTAGGTGGAGGGAAACCACATGTACCGTCTGTTGGGGGCGACCAAGATCGGCCGTGAGCAGAGTCATGCAGCAATGGTGCAGGCGACAGATGGCAAATTCTTGCATGCGCACTACGGCCACAACGGCATGCGCTCCTTGTAGTATCTTCAAACAAATCCGATGGATTATGACTTGTCCGATTTATACTTAATCACCTCTGAAAAATACGCTCTTCATACAGTGTACACATCAAATGTAATCATTTAGAAATTTCATGGTACCTTCCTGGAAGTTACGTTACAATTCACTTTACTCCATATGTTCATACATATTTGCATGTATTTGTATGCCTTAACATGCGAATGTTCTTGGAAGGACGATAATCAAAATGTGAAAACCCAACAAAGACTATGCTTTCTTTTTACACAACTCCATTTACAAATCCCTTACATAGACATTTTTTTGTCCTTAGACCTTAAAGCTGCTATTATTGTAAAGAATGAGAATGCCTATTCCTGGACTTGGAACTAGGAAGAGGTACCATCGACACCGTATTACTGCCATGGTTAAGGGTTTTATTTTCTCTTCCCCGAGCTCCAGTAGGGCTCCACGGTAGTAGAGTCCAACAGGTTCCCTTGAGTCGTAGAGGGGTATCTTGTATCCTCTACTTAAATCCCTCGCCAACCTCTTATCAATCATCATATGTGTGGCAACAAATAGTCGACAATCGTCGATCGTCGATTTTCATCTTTCTATAGACGATCAAATCATACACGGTGAATCGTCGAGCGTCATTGATTGACGGTTGATGAGTGTTTTTTCACATCTTCTCAAAATACACTTTGTGTGTTTTTCACGTGTCCGTCAGATGTACTTACCATAGACACTCCTCCAATATGTTTTACCCTTTTGGGGGGGAAGATCTCTGGCTCTCATGTCCCCTCCCCCGAGAGTATATATGATGAGTGTACCGACATACTCGTGAAAAATACACTAAGTGTATAGTACACTTAGTGTATTCAAGTAACGGTTGTGCAATACACAATCCAGCTACATAACCCTAGTAAACTTGTTGCTTCGAGGGGAGGGATGGTGTACCGACAATGTAGTTACCAGTATGTAACTGGTTTCCGCACATGTGGATGTCATCAACTAGTTGACGGTCGTCGATCGTCGATTATCATCTTTATAAAAACAATTTAATCGTATATAATCAATCGTTGATCGTCATACATTTGTTGGGAAAGGAGTCATCTGGCTCAGTTTCAAGTCCACATGAGCAAGTTCTAGGAAAGTACCAGATGCCTGCTTTGATCATCAATCCGACTTCACCATTAGAAAGATCAGGTGGCAAAATGTCTACAGTCCAAGTTTGAGGCCAATCCAATAGTCGGATGGGGAGATATGAATTTTCGTAGTTTTCGGGGTCATCGGCCGCCGATATCCGGGTGACCATGGACGATGGCTCCATGCCTTAGCTTGAGAAAAGAAAAAGGCAAGAGATCCAGGGTCAAGACCTGATGGGAGAAATATCCAAAAAGGTCCTAGATTCTTGGGTTGCCTTGTCAGAGTGTGCAAACTAGGAAAAATGTACCTCTCCTTACGTTTTAGGTGAGGAGATCCTTGTGTACTAGCCATGGACACATGGCGATTCTCCATGGGATTGTGGGTTATGTGACCACTAGGAGTGTGCCATGAGAGCATTCTCTAGCTCTCTAGGTCGTGTCTGAGTGGTCAGCTTGATTGCTAGGCTGATTTCTTCCCTTGTGTGGGATTGTGGACTCTAGTGTGTAAGCCTTAGCCTCCATGGCTAAGTGGTGTGGCTTGTGAGAGGGCTGACTTGCCCAAGCTTCCATTGGTATGTTTGGGAGAAATGCCGTTTACAAGCTGGCTAGTGTGAGCTGGAGTAGGTGCAAAAGCATACCCTGTTTTCAAAAGAGTATATCTCTGAAAATCCCCTGTTGATGACCCTGTTTTATGGGTGGATCTGAAAGGTTTTGAGCTGAATTTTCCAGTGGTTGGCGCTGTTTTTCCACATTCTCAGTCTGCTGGCCTCTACAGTCCATTTCTGTTAGACAGATTTCTGGCTGAAGCAACAGCGGAAGCAGGGGTAGCGCCGCCTTTCAAGGACAACGATAAGCATCACCAAGGCTCAAGATGGCAGCAGCAGGCGTGGTAACAGCAGCCTAGCCCTTGGAGAGGCTGGAAGGACGCACCAACTTCACGTTTTGGACGATCCGAACCCACCTCCTTCTGGAGGAGAGGGGCTTGTGGGAGGTGGTGAGCCCATACCCACCCAGATATCGAAAGTCCATGATCCCCGAAACTTTGAAAATTCATATCTCCCAATCCGACCGTTGGATCGGCCTCAAACTTCGATCGTAGACATTTTGGCACCTCATCTTTCCAATGGTGAAGTAGGACCAACGATCGGAGCAGGCATCTGGTACGTTCCTGGAACTTGCTCTTGTGGACCTGAAACTGAGCCGGATGGCTCCTTTTCCAACAATCTCCCACTTTGCCGTAGTCAAAGTGGGCTGAGTCCACATGCCTTCATGCAGAACTATTGCTTCTCACGAGTCACTGGCTTGGTGCAGAAATCAGCGACCTGCTTGCTCGTTAGAGTAAACTCCAGCTTGATAGCACCGTCATCTACCATGTGCCTAATGAAGTCATATGCAATTTCAATCTACTTGGTGCGTGCATGGTGCTCAAGATTCTTGGCGAGTGCAATTGCGCTCTGATTATCGACGCGCACAGAAACTGGATTGCTACACTCCCACTCATCTCTGCCATGAGACGCTAAAGCCAAACTGCTTCCTTAGCTCCAAAGCTGAGAGAGACGTACTCAGCTTCCGTGCTTGAGGAGGCCACGACCACCTGGCGCTTGCTGCACAAGCTCATGGTTCCACCATTCATGAGGAACACATGTCAAGAAATGGACTTACGGTCCTCAGGGTTTGAAGCCCAATCTGCGTCTGAGTAGCCGATGATGCTGTTGTCATCGCCGTTGAAGGTGATGCCGATGATGATGGTTCCAGTAAGGTAGCGGAAGATCCGCTTCACTGCCTTCTGGTACTGAGGTCTGGGGTTTGCCATGTGCTGGCTCACAGCGCTAATAGCCAGTGCGAGATCCGGCCTGGTTGCCCCCATCAGGTACATGAGGCTGCCGACGGCGCTCTGGTACTTCTGTCGCTCAGCTACATTTGCTTCTCCATTAAAGCTCACGAGGTAGTGCCGCGTCTTCAGTGGCGTGCCGATGGGTTTTGCCTCTGCCATGCCGAACCGCTGCAAGACATCCTTGATGTAACAGCTCTGCTGCAGGGAGAGAGCGAAATTTAAGGTCACGCGTGATCTCGATTCCGAGGAAGTATGACGCCTTTCCGAGATCAGACATCTGGAAGCGCTCCTTCATGGCTCTGTTGAACTCCTGCAGTGCAAACATGCTGCAAGAAAGGACGAGCATGTCATCCACATAAACGATGATGATGAGCACCTCATGGCCATGCTGCCAGCGATAGACGCTGTAGTCACACTTAATGCGCTCAAATTCCATGCACCGCAATGCCACATCCAACTTCTGGTTCCAAGCACGCGACGCTTGCTTGAGGCCGTATAGCGACTTGTACAACTTGCAAACCAGGTGCTCCTAGCCATCCATGACAAACTCCTCTAGCTGCTCCATGTAAATCTCCTCCTCCAGGTCACCGTTCAGGAATGCCGTCTTGACGTACATGTGGTGGACCTCAAAGTCCTCCGCTGCTGCATAGGAAAGGAGCGTACGTACAGAGGCAAACTTTGCAACAGGAGTAAAGGTTTACGAGTAGTCGATGCCTTCCTACTACGATTAGCCCTTGGCGACCAGCCTTGCCTTGTACTTTTCCAGGTTGCCATCTGCTCCTTGCTTCTTCTTGAAACACCCACTTGCACTTGATCACCTTTCGTCCACGTGGACGCTCAGTCAGCTCCCACGTAACATTATCGAGCTGTGACTGTATGTCCTGGTGCACAGCTTGTGCCCAATCTGCCGCATCTGGTGATGCCATGGCCTCCTTGTACGACGGGTGCTCATCAGAGTCTGCTGCAATTGTGACGTTCATGTGATCTGGTTTTTGGAGTATCCAGAAATGCCCGCGCTCACCAGGCTTGTAGCGCATCCTGAGAGGGTACCTCCGACCTGGTGCTGGAGCGTTAGAAGGCAGCTGACACGGTGCTGCTGGCACAACTGCTTCTGCTGGTGATGCTACATCTCCCTCCTCTGGTTCTGCCGATGAGGCTGTTGTATCTGCTGCATCTGACATGGGAGAGTAGAGTGATTCTCCCACTATCATAGTAGAGGAAGGATCAGGAGAAACTGGGTCAGGAAGTATTTCTGCTCCCACTTTCTTGTCAGGTGCTGGTTCTGCTGCCTCTTCACACACTGTTGGTGCCAATGACGTTGCTCTCGTTGAAGACGACATCCCTGGAGATGATGACATGGCATGTATCCTTCTCGTAGAGGCGATAGGCCTTGGTTGCCACGTCGTAGTCAATCATCAGCATCTGCACACTCTTCGCGTCCCAATTTTGCCGCTTCTCTTTTCGCACGTGCATGTGCGCCAAGCTGCCAAATGCGCGAAGATGATCCACGCTCGACTTCTTACCGAACCACACCGCATACGGCGTCATCTGCTCCAGGGCCTTGGTTGGGCTGCAGTTCTTGATGTACACCGTAGTGCTTACTGCTTCCATCCAAAAGTCGTACGTGAGCCGAGCCACGTGCAACATGGAGCGCGCTGACTCAACGATGGTGTGATTGGCGCATTCTGCTACGCCATTCTGCTGCGGCGAGTATGGCGCGCTGCGCCTTGATGCGTGCTGCTGTGAGATAGTCCTGGATCTCCTTGCTCAGGTACTCTCCACCGCGGTCCCTGTGCAACATCTTGAGTTTCTGGCTAGTCTTGTTCTCCACTGTGGCCTTGAACTCCTTGAACCTGTAAAAGCACTGGTCGTTGGAGGAAAGGAAGTACACAGCAGTGTAACGGATGAAATCATCAATGAAGGTGAGAAAATACCTAGAGCCACCAAAGCTCTGGGTCTGCATCGGGCCACACAAGTCTTTGTGGACTAGCTCCAGCAACTCCTTTGCACGCTCTCTTGCTCAAGAGAACGCCTCGCGATGCTGCTTCCCCTCTAAACAGCCGATGCACAACTGTTGCTCGAAGTTAGAGATGGTGGGCAAGTCACGCACCATCTGCTTCGTTTGAAGTTGCTGTAAGGCGCGCATGCCGATGTGGCCGTAGTGCGCATGCCAGATTTTGCCATCGGTGGCCTGCACCCCTGCTCCAAGGTTCTGCTCATGCGGGATCTTGGTCGCCCCTAGCAGGCGTTACATATCGTCTTCTTCCACCGACTTGGTCAACTCCTTTCTTGTTTCCTTGTCGAGGATGTAGCCAAAATCATTGTCAAAAACAACGCGTAATCATGTGTTGGTGAGAGAGGACAGTGAGAGAAGGTTGAACGCAGCATCAAGCACATACAGCACGCCATGGAACACTCCCACTTCAATATCACGCGGGCTCTCCAACCACATCTCCACAATCCCAATCCCCTCAGCATACACCACCCGATCATCACCCAAAGTAATCGGACGGGGAGGAATGGAGAGCAGCTGCGTTAACCACTCCTTGTGGTGCGTCAGACCCTTGGTACACCCCGAGTCCTTGTACCACGCCAGATCCGCCTTTTCCTTCTTCGACATGTCAGATTTCACCATGAAGAGGCGGTCGCACAACTCCTTGGCGACGTTCATGTTGCCAAATGGTGCACGCCAGTCTGGTTTTGCTGCTGCTGCTGTTGCTACTGACGTTGCTGTGACTGCTGCTGCTGTTGCTGTGGAGATTGCTGCTTTTGCTGCTGCTGCTGCTGCTCCTGATCCCTCTTGAACTTGAAGCACTCTTTCTTGTAGTGCCCCTCTTTCTGGCAATAGTGGCACTTGCCCTTCTTCTTCCCTCTCTGCTGCTCGGACTGCTGCTGCTGCTGGTTGCGTGAGCCCATGGCCATGAAAGCTGCTTCACTACTGCTGCTGCCGCCATTGCGCTTTGCTGCATTGCGACGCAGTTCTACCTGTACGAGGTGCGTGCAGATGAAGTCGATGTCGAGAGTCTGCTGGCACTCCAACGTCTCTCGTACCGTATCATAGCTCGTTGGGAGTCCCCTCAGCAAGAGGACAAAGCGTGTATCTTCGACACGGTTGCCGGCCGCTTTCAGCGCCTTCGCCAGCTCTTTTGCCATGTCCAAGTACGCCTCCATCCCTTCGCCACCCTACATTTTCAACGCCATCTCTTCTCCTCCAAAAGCATGAGGAATGGAGGATCCTTACTCTGATACTTCTTACACAACGTGTCCCACGCCTCTTTTGCAGTAGCCTTGTTACTCACGTACTGAAATGCGGGTTGGAGATGGTGTTGACAAGCAGCCTGTAGGCCTGCCTGTCCTTCTTCCACTCCTCATATGCCGCTTCTGCAGTTGTAGATGCACTTGCATCTGCTACACCTTTCTGCGGCATCTTCCCCGCCACGACCTCTGCAACAGTGATGCCTTTTGCCCGTGGAGGCGGAGCGCGCTCGTCGCCGCTCACCATCTCCTACAAGCCCCTCTCCTCCAAAAGTAGGCGGGTACGGATCTTCCTAAACGTGAAGTTGGCGCGTCCTTCTAGCCTCTCCAAGGGCTGGGCTGCTGTTACCACGCCTGCAGCTGCAATTTTGAGCCTTGGTGATGCTCAGCGCTGCGCTTGAGTGGCGGCGCTACCCCTGCTTCAGCTGTTGCTTAAGCCAGAAATCTGTTTGAAAGAAAATGGACTGTGGAGGCCGGAAGACTGGGAATTTTGAAAGATTGAGCCCACTACTGGAAAATTCAGCTCAAAACCTTTCGGATCAATCCATATAACAGGGTCATCAACAGGGGATTCTTAAAGAATGCCCTCTTGAAAACAGGGTATGCTTCTACTCCTACTCCAACTCAGACCAGCCAGCTTGTAAACGGCGTTTCTCCCAAACGAATTAATGGAATGAAAATATTTTTGCACCAGTGGAAAGCTTAGGAAAATACTACAATTTGCATGTACTAGTTTTTAAATTTGACAAAGAAACAAGAGAGTTATGATCATCACAAGGCGACAGCCTTACTCATAGAGAAGAGTAGCTCTGGCCGACCTCGTTTTGACCATAACTCTCAATCCGACAGTGTGATTTTTGCGATCTTCAACTCGTTGCAAAGCTTGTCTCTTGAACTATATGATCAAGTGGTTGGTTTTCAAATCTGGTGAAGATTTGACTTCAACCCGTCATTCTCAAAGTCACGGCCTGTGCTGGCTAAAAGTGGTAGAACTTGGCTCTGATACCAAATGTTGGATCTCGAGGAAAGAGGGAGCCTTGGAGCAACAAGCATGGTGGACTGAAAGGAAATCACTTGTGCTGAAGAATGGTTGTTCAATCATTCAAAATGATGGAGTACATATAGAGCTAGACCTTGGGCAAGTCAGCCCTCTCACAAGCCACACTACTTAGTCATGGAGGCTAAGGCTCACACACTAGAGTCCATATTCTCACACAAGGGAGGAAATCAGCCTAGCAATCAGGCTGACCACTCAGACACGACCTAGAGAGCCAGAGAAGCCTCTCATGGCACACTCCTAGTAGTCACATAACCTACAAACCCATGGAGAATCGCCATGTGTCCATGGCTAGCACACAAGGATCTCATCTCACCTAAAAAGTAAGGAAAGGTACCTTTATCCTAGTCAGCAAACTGTGACAAGGCAATCCTAAGACCAAGGGCCTTTTTGGATATTTTTCCCATTAGGTCTTGACCCTGGACCTATTGCCTTTTTCTTTTCTCAGGCTAAGGCATGGATCTATCACCCATGCCCACCGAGACATCGACAATCCATGACCCTTAAAACTTTGAACATTTATATCTCCCAATCCGACTATTGGATCGGCCTCAGACTTGGACCGTAGACATTTTGGCATCTGATCGTTTTAATGGTGAAGTTGGATTGACGATCATAGCAGGCATCTGGTACTTTCCTGGAACTTGCTCCTGTGGACCTGAAACTGAGCCCGATGGCTCCTTTTCCAACACAAGGATCTCAGCTCACTTAAAAGGTAAGAAGAGATACCTTTATCGTAGTCAACACACCTTGATAAGGCAATCCTAAGGCCAAGGACCTTTTTGGATATTTGTCCCATCAGGTCTAGACCCTGGATCTCTTGTCTTTTTCTTTTCTAAGGCTAAGGCATGAAGCCATCACCCATGGCCATCCAGACATCGACGGTCCATGACCCCCGAAACTTTGAAAATTCATATCTCCCAATCCGACCGTTGGATCGGCCTCAAACGTGGACCGTAGACATTTTGTCACCTGATCTTTCCAATGGTGAAATTGGATTGGTGATCGGAGCATGCATCTAGTATTTTCCTAGAAGTTGCCTCTATGGACCTGAAACTTAGCCGGATGGCTCCTTTCCCAACAATCTCCCATTTTGCCGCAGTAAGAGTGGGCTGAGTCTACATGCCTTCATGCACAACTGCTGTTTCTCAGAGGCACTGGCTTGGTACAGAAATCAACAACCTGCTTGCTGGTTGGAGTAAACTCCAGCTTGATAGCACCCTCCTGTACCATGTCCCTGATGAATTGATATGCGATGTCAATGTGCTTGGTACATGCATGATGCTTAGGATTCTTGGCGAGTGCAATCGCGCTTTGGTTGTCGACGCGCATAGGAACTGGAACTGCTGTTCTCCCACTCATCTCTACCATGAGACGCTGAAGCCAAACTTCTTCTTTGGCTCCAAAGCTGAGAGAGACGTACTCAGCTTCCGTGCTTGAGGTGGCCATGACCACTTGCCGCTTGCTGCACCAGCTGATGGCCCCATCATTCATGAGGAACACATGTCCAGAGATAGACGTACGGTCCTCAGGGTTTGAAGCCCAATCTACATCTGTGTAGTTGATGATGCTGTTGTCGTTGCCGTTGTGGGTGATGCCAATGTTGATGGTTCCAGCAAGGTAGCGGAAGATTCGCTTGACTGTCTTTTGGTACTCAGGTCCGGGGTTTGCCATGTGTTGGCTCACAGCGCTAACAGCCTGTGCGAGGTCTGGCCTGGTTGCCACCATCAGGTACATGAGGCTGTCGACGGTGCTCTGGAATTTTTGCCGCACAGCTGCATTTACTTCTCCATTGAAGCTCACGAGGTACTGACGCGTCTCCAGCAGTGTGCCGATGGGTTTTGCCTCTGCCATGCCAAACCGCTTCAAAACATCCTTAATGTAGCGGCTCTGCTAAAGCGAGAGAGAGCGTGACTTGTGGTCACTCGTGATCTGGATACCGAGGAAGTATGATGCCATCCCAAGATCAGACATCTGGAAGCGCTCCTGCATGGCTTCCTTGAACTCCTCCAGTGCAGACATGCTGTTGGAAATGGCATGTCATCCACATATACGATGATGATGAGCACCTCATGACCATGCTACCGGCGATAGACGCTGTAGTCATACTCACTGCGCTCAAACCCTATGCACTACAATGCCCTCCTACTACGAGTAGCCCATGGCGACTAGCCTTGCCTTGTACTTTTCCTGGTTACCATCTGCTCCCCACTTCTTCTTGAATACCCTCTTGCACTTGATCATCTTATGTCCAGGTGGACGCTGAATCAGCTCCCACGTACCGTTGTCCAGCTGCGACTGTATCTCGTGCTGTACGGCTTGCATCCAATCTCCTGCATCCGGTGCAGCCATGGCCTCCTTGTATGACGTTGGTTTATCAAAACCTGCTACAACTGCTACGTTCATTTGTTCTGGTTTCTGTAGCATCTAGAAATGCTCGCGCTCACCAGGCTTGTATTGTACCCTAAGAGGGTACATGCAACCTGGTGCTGGAGCGTTAGCGGGTGGCTAGCGCGTTGCTGCTGGTACAACTGCTACTAGTGGTGGTGCTACATCTCCCTCCTCTGCTTCTGCCGATGAGGCTATTGTATCTGCTGCATCAAACATGGGAGAGTAGAGTGATTCTCCCACTGTCACAGTAGAGGAAGGATCAGGAGAAACTGGGTGAGAAAGGATCTCTGCTCCCACTATCTCGTCAGCTGCTGGATTCTCCTGCCTCTTCAAAGACAATGTTGGTACCAATGACGTTGCTCTCGTTGGCTCCATGCCTTAGCCTGAGAAAAGAAAAAGGCAAGAGGTCCAGGGTCAAGACCTGATGAGAGAGATATCCAAAAATTCCCTTGGTCTTAGGATTGCCTTGTTATAGTGTGCTTACTAGTCTAAAGGTACCTTTCCTTAGTTTTTAGGTGAGGTGAGATCCTTGTGAACTAGCCATGGACACATGGCAATTCTCCATGGGTATGTGGGTTATGTGACCACTAGGAGTGTGCCATGAGAGCATTCTCTAGCTCTCTAGGTCGTGTGTGAGTGGTCAGCCTGATTGCTAGGCTGATTTCCTCCCTTGTGTGAAATTATGGACTCTAGTGTGTGAGCCTTAGCCTCCATGGCTAAGTGGTGTGGCTTGTGAGAGGGCTGACTTACTCAAGCTCTAGCTCTATATGTACTCTATTATTTTGAGTGATTAAACAACCATTCTTCAGCACAAGTGAAGAAGTTATTGATGCCCTTCCAATCATACATGCTCGCTACTCCAAGGCTCCCTCTCTCCTCCAGCTCCAAGAAGTGACAAGGCTACTGCAAAAGAGGGGTGGGACACGTTGTGGAATAAGTATGAGAGCAAGGATCCTGCATTCCTCATGCTTTTGGAGGAGAAGATGATAGCGTTGAAAATGCAGGGTGGTGAAGGGATGGAGGCGTACTTGGAAACGGCAAAAGAGCTTTTGAAGTAGCTGAAAGCGGGCGGCAACCCTGTGGAAGACATGCACTTTGTCCCCCTCTTGCTGAGGGGACTCCCAACCAGCTATGACACGGTGCGAGAGACGTTGGAGTGCTAGCCGACTCTTGGCCTTGACTTCATTTGCACGTACCTGGTACAGGTAGAACTGCGTCGCTATGCCACAAAGCGTAATGGCGGCAGTAGCAGCAATAAAGCAACTTTCATAGCCATGGGCCCACGCAACCAGCAGCAGCAGTAGCAAAACCAGACCAAAGTACGTCATTTTGGCCACATGAACATCGCGAAGGAGGTGCGCGACCGCCTCTTCATGGCGATGTATGACATGTCGCAGAAGGAGAAAGCGGATCTGGTATGGTACAAGGACTCTAGGTATACCAAGAGCCTGACGCACCACAAGGAATGGTTTACGCAGCAGCTCTCCATTCCCCCCCCGTCCGATTGCTTTGGATGATGATCGGGTGGTGTATTCTGAGGAGATTGGCATTTAGGAGATGTGGTTGGAGACCCTGCGTGGCATTGAAGTGGGAGTATTCCATGGCGTGCTGTATGCCCCTGATGCTGCTTTCAACCTTCTCTCAGTGCCCTCTTTCACCAACAGAGGACATCACATTGTCTTTGACGATGACTATGGCTACACCCTCGACAAGGAAACAAGAGAGGAGTTGGCCAGGTCGGTGAAAGAAGGCATTATGTACCGCCTGGTGGGGGCGACCAAGATTCCGCGCGAGCAGAGCCTTGTAGTAGTGGTGCAGGCCACAGATGGCAAAATTTTGAATGCACGCTACAGCCTCATCGGCATGCGCACCTTACAGCAACTTCAAACGAAGCAGATGGTGTGTACTTGCCCACCATCTCTAACTTTGAGCAGCAGCTCTGCATCGGCTATTTGGAAGGGAAGAAGTATCTCGAGGTATTCTCTGGAGCAGGAGAGCACGCAAAGGAGATGCTGGAGCTGGTCCACACACATTTATGTGGCCCCATGCAGACCTAGAGCTTTGGAGGCTCTAGGTATCTTCTCACCTTCATTGATGATTTCAGCCATTAAACTGCTGTGTACTTCCCTTTCTCCAAGGACCAGTGCTTTGACAGGTTCAAGGAGTTCAAGGCCATGGTGGAGAACCAGACTGGCAAGAAAATCAAGGCGTTGCGTAGCGACTATGGTGGAGAGTACCTGAGCAAGGAGTTCCTGGACTACCTTCTAGGAGCATGCATGAAGGCGCAGCACACCGTGCCATACTCGCCGCAGCACAATGGCGTAGCAGAATCCTACTGCACAATCGTTGAGTCGGTGCGCTCCATGCTGCATGCGGCTTGGCTCACTAACGATTTTTGGACTTAAGTAGTGAGCCCTGCGGTGTGCATCAAGAACCGCAGTCCAACAAAGGCCTTGGAGCAGATGACTCTGTATGAGGCGTGGTTCGGCAAGAAGCCGAGGGTGGGTCATCTTTGCGTGTTTGGTAGCATGGCGCACATGCACGTGCCCAAGGAGAAGCGGCAAAAATGGGACGCGAAGAGCGTGGAGATGCTGATGATTGGCTACAACGTGGCAAGCAAGGCGTATTGCCTCTATGAGAGGGATACGGGCCACGTTATGATCTCCACGGATGTCGTCTTCAACGAAAGTAACGTCATCGGTACCAACATTGTTTGTGAACAGGCAGCTGAAGCAGCAACTAACGAGGCAATGGAAGCACATATCCTTCCCGACACGTCTCTCCTGATCATTCCTCTACTATGACAGTGGGAGAACTCGTCTACTCTCCCATGTCTGATGCAGCAGATACAGCGGCCTCATTGGCAAAAGGAGAGGAAGAAGATACACCACCATCAACAGCAGCTGTTGAGCCGGAAGCATCGCGTTAGCCTCCTACTAACGCTCCAGTACCAGGTCGGAGGTACCCTCTCAGGGTGCGCTATAAGCCTCGTGAGCGAGGGCGTTTGTGGATGCTCCAAAAACAAGACCAGATGAACATCGCAGTTGTAGCAGACTCTGATGAGTGGGCGTCGTATAAGGAGGCCATGGCGTCACCAGATGTAGCAGATTGGACACAAGCTGTGTAGCAAGAGATACTGTTGTAGCTCGAAAACGGTACGTGGCAGCTAACTGAGCGTCCACGTGGACGTAAAGTGATCAAATGTAACTGGGTATTCAAGAAGAAGCGGGGAGCAGATGGCAACCCGGAAATGTACTGTTCGAAAAAGGAGCCATCTGGCGCAGTTTCAGGTCCATAGGAGCAAGTTCAAGGAAAGTACCAGATGCCTGCTCCGATCGTCAATGCAACATCACCATTGGAAAGATCACGTGGCAAAATGAGAGGGCTGACTTGCCCAAGCTCTAGCTCTATATGTACTCCATCATTTTGAGTGATTGTACAACCATTCTTCAGCACAAGTGATGCCCTTCCAATCACACATGCTTGCTGCTCCAAGGCTCTCTCTCTCCTCCAGATCAAATATTGGGTATGAGAGCCAAGTTCTGCCACTTTCAGCCAGCACAGGCCGTCACTTTGAGAGTGACCGGTCGGGGTGAAACCGTCATCAGATTTGACAATAAACCACAAGAATTTCAAATTCAAGAGACAAGATTTCCAACGAGCCCAAGATTGCGAAGATCCAACAGTCCGATTGAGAGTTATGCTCAAAACGAGGTCGGCCAGGGCTACACTCTTCTCTATGAGTAAGATTGTCGCCTTGTGATGACCATAACTCTCTCGTTTCTTTGTCAAATTTAAAACGTGGCACATGCGAATTGTAGTATTTTTCCTAAGCTTTCCATTGAGGCAAAAATATTTGCAATCCATTGATTTGTTTAGGAGAAACGCTGTTTACAAGCTGGCTGGTCTGAGTTGGAGTAGGAGCAGAAGCATACCCTGTTTTCAAGATGGCGTATCTTTCAAAACCTCCTCTTGATGACCCTGTTTTATGGGTGGATCTGAAAGGTTTTGAGCTGAATCTTCCAGTGGAGGGATCGATTTTTCCAAATTCCCAGTCTGCTGGTGTGTACAATCCATTTTCTGTTAGACAGATTTCTGGCAAAAGCAGCAGCAGAAGCAGGGGTAGCGCCGCCATCCAAGGGCAGCGCTGAGCATCACCAAGGCTCAAAATGGCAGTAGCTGGTGTTGTAACAGCAGCCTTGCCTTTGGAGAGGCTGGAGGGATGCGCCAACTTCACGTTTTGGAAGATTCGTACCCGCCTCCTTTTGGAGGAGAGGGGCTTGTGGGAGGTGGTGAGCGGCGACGAGCCGGCTCCAGTTCCACTGGCAAAAGGCATCACCGCAACGCAGGTGGTGGCGGGGAAGATGCCGCAAAAGGGTGCAGCTGCTGCGGTTTCTTCTGCAGCTGTACCAGAGGCGTATGAGGAGTAGAAGAAGAAGGACAGGCAGGCGTACAAGTTGCTTGTCATCACCATCTCCAACCCGCATCTTCAGTACGTGAGTGACAAGGTATTTCCTGACCTTAATTGATGATTTCAGCCGTTACACTGCTGTGTACTTCCTTCCCTCCAAGGACCATTGCTTTGACAGGTTCAAGGAGTTCAAGGCCAGGGTAGAGAACCAGACTGGCAAGATGATCAAGGCACTGTGCAGCGATCGCGGTGGAGAGTACCTGAGCAAGGAAATCTAGGACTACTTCAGCAGCTGGCATCAAGGCGCAGCATACCGCGCCGTACTCACCATAGCAGAACGGTGTAGCAGAACGCGCCAACCGTACCATTGTGGAGTCGACGCGCTCCATGCTGCACGCGGCTTGACTGACCTACGACTTCTAGGCTGAAGCCGTGAGCACTACGGTCTACATCAAGAACCGTAGTCCAACTAAGGCGCTGGAGCAGATGACGCCGTACAAGGCGTGGTTCGGCAAGAAACCGAGCGTGGGTCATCTCCAAGAATTTAGAACCTGGCGCACATACACGTGCCCAAGGAGGAGCGGCAGAAATGGGACGCAAAGAGTGCGCAAATGCTGATGATTGGCTACGACATGGCTAGCAAGGCCTATCACCTCTACGAGAGGGATACAGGCCACGTTATCATCTCGAGGGATGTCGTCTTCAACGAGAGCAACGTCATCGGTACCAACATTGTGTGTGAAGAGGCAACAGAACCAGCAGCTGACGAGACAGTGGGAGCAGAAATTCTTCTTGACCCAGTTTCTCCCGATCCTTCTACTATGACAGTGGGAGAATCACTCTACTCTCCCATGTCTGATGTAGCAGATACAACAGCTTTATCGGCAAAAGCAGAGGAGGGAGATGTAGCACCACCTGCAGGAGCAGTTGTGCCAGCAACACCGCGTCAGCCGCCTGCTAACGCTCCAGCACCAGGTCGCAGGTACCGTCTCAGGGTGCGTTACAAGCCTGGTGAGCGCGGCCATTTCTGGATGCTACAGAAACCAGAACACATGAACGTTGCAGTTGCAGCAGATTCAGATGAGCCAACGTCATACAAGGAGGCCATGACTGCAGCGGATGCAGCAGATTGGGCGCAAGCCGTACAGCAGCAGATACAGTCGCAGCTGGACAACGGTACGTGGGAGCTGACCGAGCGTCCACCTGGACGTAAGGTGATCAAGTGCAAGTGGGTGTTCAAGAAGAAGCGGGGAGCAGATGGTAACCTTAAAAAGTACAAGGCGAGGCTGGTCGCCAAGGGCTACTCGCAGCAAGAGGGCATCGACTACACAGAAACTTTGCTCCTGTTGCAAAGTTTGCCTCTGTGCGCACGCTCTTCTCTTATGTAGCAGCTGAGGACTTTGAGGTTCACCACATGGATGTCAAGACGGCATTCTTGAATGGTGACTTGGAGGAGGAGATCTTTATGGAGCAGCTGGAGGGGTTCGTCATGGATGGCCAGGAGCACCTGGTTTGCAAGCTGTAGAAGTCGCTGTACGGCCTCAAACAAGCGTCGCGTGCTTGGAACCAGAAGTTGGATGCGGCGTTGCAGTGCATGGGGTTTGAGCGCAGCGTGTGAAACTACAGCGTGTATCGCTGGCAGCATGAGCATGAGATCCTCATCATCATTGTCTATGTGGATGACATGCTCCTCCTTTCCAACATCATGTCTGCACTGCAGGAGTTCAAGGAAGCCATTCAGGAGCGCTTCCAGATGTCTAATCTCGGGGAGGCGTCATACTTCCTCGGCATCGAGATCACGCGTGACTGCAAATCACGCTCTCACTCACTACAGCAAAGCCGCTACATCAAGGATGTCTTGCAGCAGTTCGGCATGGGAGAGGCAAAACCCATCGGTAAGCGTTGGAAACGCGGCAGTTCCTCGTGAGTTTTGGTGGAGAAGCTGATGCAGCTGAGCGGCAGAAGTACCAGAGCGCCGTTGCCAGTCTCATGTACTTGATGGTGGCAACTAGGCCGGACCTCGCACAGGCTGTTAGCGCTGTGAGCCAACACATGGCAAACCCCGGACCTGAGCACAAGAAGGGAGTGAAGCGCATCTTCCGCTACCTTGCTGGAACCATCAACATCGGCATCAACTACAATGTGTTGGAAAAAGGAGCCATCTGGCTCAGTTTCAGGTCCACAGGAGCAAGTTCCAGGAAAGTACCAGATGCCTGCTCTGATCGTCAATCTGATTTCATCATTAGAAAGATCAGGTGGCAATATGTCTACGGTCCAAGTTTGAGGCCGATCCAACGGTCGGATTGGGAGATATGAATATTTGTAGTTTCCGGGGTCATCGACCGTCGATATCCGGGTGACCATGGGCGATGGCTCCATGCCTTAGCCTGAGAAAAGAAAAAGGCAAGAGGTCTAGGGTCAAGACCTGGTAGGAGAAATATCCAAAAAGGTCCTTGGTCTTAGGATTGCCTTGTCAGAGTGTGCTGACTAGGATAAAAGTACCTCTCCTTACTTTTTAGGTGAGGTGAGATCCCTGTGTAATAGCCATGGACGCATGGCAGTTCTCCATGGGTTTGTGGGTTCTGTGACCACTAGGAGTCTGCCATGAAAGCATTCTCTAGCTCTCTAGGTCGTGTGTGAGTGGTTAGCCTGATTGCTAGGTTGATTTCCTCCCTTGTGTGAGATTATGGACTCTAGTGTGTGAGCCTTAGCCTCCATGGCTAAGTAGTGTGACTTGTGAGAGGGCTGACTTGCCCAAGCTCTAGCTCTATATGTACTCCATTGTTTTGAGTGATTGAATAACCATTCTTCAGCACAAGTGATGTCCTTCCAATCACACATGCTCGCTGCTCCAAGGCTCCCTCTCTCCTCCAGATCCAACATTTGGTATCAGAGCCAAGTTCTGCCACTTTCATCCAGCACAGGCCGTCAGTTTGAGAATGACGGGTCGGAGTCAAACCTTCACCAGATTTGACGATCAAGTACTGGAGTTAAAAGTTCAAAAGACAAGCTTTCCAACGAGCCGAAGATCGCGAAGATCCAACAGTCAAATTGAGAGTTATGCTCAAAACGATGTCGGCCAGGGGTACACTCTTCTCTGAGTAAGACTGTCGCCTTGTGATGACCATAACTCTCTTGTTTCTTTGTCAATTTTAAAAAGTGGCACATGCGAATTGTACTATTTTTCTTAAGCTTTCCATTTAAGCAAAAATATTTGCAATCCATCGATTGGTGTGGGAGAAACGCCGTTTACAAGCTGGCTGGTCTGAGTTGGAGTAGGAGCAGAAGCATACCCTGTTTTCAAGAGGGCATATCTTTCAAACTCCCCTGTTGATGACCCTGTTTTATGGGTCGATCTGAACCTTTTTGAGCTGAATTTTCCAGTGGTGGGGTCGATTTTTCCAAATTCCTAGTCTGCTGGTATCTACAGTTAATTTTCTGTCAGACAGATTTCTGGCAGAAGTAGCAGCAGAAGCAGGGGTAGCGCCGCCATCCAAGGGTAGCGCTGAGCATCACCAAGGCTAAAAATGGCAGCAACTGGCATTCTAACAGCAGCCCAGCCTTTGGAGAGGCTGGAGGGACACGCCAAATTCACGTTTTGGGAGATCTGTACCCGCTTCCTTTTGGAGGAAAGGCTTGTGGGAGGTGGTGAGCGGCGACGAGCCGGCTCCAGTTCCACAGACAAAAGGCATCACCGCAACGCAGGTAGTGGCGGGAAAGACGCCGCAAAAGAGTGCAGCTGATGCGGGTTCTTCTGCAGCTGTACCAACGGCGTATGAGGAGTGGAAGAAGAAGGACAGGCAGGCCTACAGGTTGCTTGTCAACACCATCTCCAACCTGCATCTTCAGTACGTGAGTTACAAGGCTACTGCAAAGCAGGGGTGGGACACGTTGTGCAAGAAGTATGAGAGCAAGAATCTTGCATTCCTCGTGCTTTTGGAGGAAAAGATGATGGCATTGAAAATGCAGGGTGGTGAAGGGATGGAGGCGTATCTGGACAGGGCAAAGGAGCTTGCGAAGCAATTGAGAGCGGCCGGCAACCCTGTGGAAGAGACGCGCTTCATCCTTCTCTTGCTAAGGGGACTCCCAATCAGGTAGGACACGGTGCAAGAGACATTGGAGTGCCAGCCGACTCTCGACCTCCACTTCATCTGCACACACTTGGTGTAGGTGGAACTGCGTCGCAATGCAGCAAAGGGCAATGACAGCACCAACAGTAGTGAAGCAGCTTTCATGGCTATGGGCTCATGCAACCAGCAGCAGCATCGGTCCGGGCAGCAGAGAGGCAAGAAGAAGGGCAAGTGTCACTATCGCCAAAAAGAGGGACACTAGAAGAAAAAGTGCTTCAAGTTCAAGAGGGACCAGAAGGAGCAGTAGGAGCAGCAGCAAAAACAGCAATCTCCACAGCAACAGCAGCAGCAGTCTTAGCAACGCCAGCAGCAGCCGCAGCAGCACAACCAGACTGGCGTGTGCCATTTTGGGAACATGAACGTCGGCAAGGAGGTGCGCGACTGCCTCTTCATGGCAAAGTCTGACATGTTGCAGAAGGAAAAGGCGGATCTGGTGTGGTACAAGGACTCAGGGTGTACCAAGAGTCTGACGCACCACAAGGAGTGGTTCACGTAGCTGCTCTCCATTCCCCCCTGTCCGATTACTTTGGAAGATGATCGGGTGGTGTATGCTAAGGGGATTGGGATTGTGGAGATGTGGTTGGAGATCCAGCGTGGCATTGAAGTGGGAGTGTTCCCTGGCGTACTGTATGTGCCTGATGCTACGTTCAACCTTCTCTCAATGTCCTCTCTCACCAACACAGGACTGCGCGTTGTTTTCGACGATGATTATGGCTACATTCTTGACAAGGAAACAGGAGAGGATTTGGCCAAGGCGGTGAAGGAAGGCGACATGTACCGCCTGCTGGGGGCGACCAAGATCCCGCGTGAGCAGAGTCTCGCAACACTGGTGCAGGCGACAGATGGGGAGATCTGACATGCACGCTACGGCCACATCGGCATGCGCACCTTGCAGCAGCTTCAAGCAAAGCAGATGGTGCGTGACCTGCCTACCATCTCTAACTTTGAGCAGTAGTTATGCATCGGCTGTTTGGAGGGGAATCATACCGCGAAGTGTTCTCTGGAGCAGGCGAGCGTACAAAGGAGGTGTTGGAGCTGGTCCACACGGACTTGTGTGGACCGATGCAGACCCAGAGCTTTCGAGGCTCTAGGTATTTCCTGACCTTCATTGATGATTTCAGCCGTTACACTGCTGTGTACCTCCTTCACTCCAAGGACCAGTGCTTTGACAGGTTCAAGGAGTTCAAGGCCATGGTGGAGAACCAGACTGGCAAGAAGATCAAGGCGCTGCGCATCGATCGCGGTGGAGAGTACCTGAGCAAGGAGTTCCAGGACTACCTCGTAGCAGCTGGCATCAAGGCGCAGCGTACCGCGCCGTACTCACCACAGCAGAACGGTGTAGCAGAACGCGCCAACCGTACCATTGTGGAGTCGGCGCGCTCCATGCTGCATGCGGCTCGGCTGACCTACGACTTCTGGGCTGAAGCCATGAGCACTGCGGTCTACATCAAGAACCGTATTCCAACAAAGGCGCTGGAGCAGATGACGCCGTACGAGCCGTGGTTCGACAAGAAACCGAGCGTGGATCATCTCCGAGCATTTGGGAGCCTGGCGCACATGCACGTGTCCAAAAAGAAGCAGCAAAAATGGGACGTAAAGAGTACGCAGATGCTGATGATTGGCTATGACGTGGGTAGCAAGGCCTATCGCCTCTACGAGAGGGATATAGGCTACGTTATCATCTCCAGGGATGTCGTCTTCAACGAGAGCAACGTCATTGGCACCAACATTCTGTGTGAAGAGGAGGTAAAAACCAGCAGCTGACGAGACAGTGGGAGCAGAAATTCTTCCTGACCCAGTTTCTCCCGATCCTTCCTCTGCTGTGACAGTGGGAGAATCACTCTACTCTCCCATGTCTGATGTAGCAGATATAACAGTTTCATCGGCAGAATCAGAGGAGGGAGATGTAGCACCACCAGCAGAAGCAATTGTGGTAGCAGCACCGCGTCAGCCGCTTGCTAACGCTCCAGTACCAGGTCGAAGGGACCCTCTCAGGGTGCGTTACAAGCCTGGTGAGCGTGGCCATTTCTGGATGCTACAGAAACCAGAACAGATGAACGTTGCAGTTGCAGCTGATTCAGATGAGCCAACGTCATATAAGGAGGCCATGGCTGCACCGGATGCAGCAGATTGGGCGCAAGCCGTGCAAGACGAGATACAGTCGCAGCTGGACAACGGCACGTGGGAGCTGACCGAGCGTCCACCTAGACGTAAGGTGATCAAGTGCAAGTGGGTGTTCAAGAAGAAGCAGGGAGCAGATGGTAACCTGGAAAAGTACAAGGCGAGGCTGGTCGCCAAGGGCTACTCGCAGCAAGAGGGCATCGACTACACAGAAACTTTTGCTCCTGTTGCAAAGTTTGCCTCTGTGCGCCCGCTCCTCTCTTATGCAGTAGATGAGGAGTTTGAGGTTCACCACATGGATGTCAAGACGGCATTCTTGAATGGTGACTTGGAGGAGATCTACATGGAGCAGCCGGAGGGGTTCGTCATGGATGGCTAGGAGCACCTGGTTTGCAAGCTGCAGAAATCGCTGTACGGCCACAAGCAAGCGTCGCGTGTTTGGAACCAGAAGGTGGATGCGGCGTTGCAGTGCATGGGGTTTGAGCGCAGCGACTGTGACTACAGCGTGTATCGCTGGCAACATGAACATGAGATCCTCATCATCATTATCTATGTGGATGACATGCTCCTCCTTTCCAACAGCATGTCTGTACTACAACAGTTCAAGGAAGCCATGTAGGAGCGCTTCCAGATGTCTGATCTCGGGGAGGCGTCATACTTCCTTGGCATCCAGATCACTTGTGACCGCAAATCACGCTCTCTCTCACTGCAGCAGAGCCGCTACATCAAGGATGTCTTGCAGCGGTTCAGCATGGCAGAGGCAAAACCCATCAGTACGCCGCTGGAAACACGGCAGTACCTCGTGAGTTTTGGTGGAGAAGCTGCTGCAGCTGAGCAGCAGAAGTACCAGAGCGCCGTTGGCAGTCTCATGTACCTGATGGTGGCAACGAGGCCGGAACTCGCACAGGCTAATAGCGCTGTGAGCCAACACATGGCAAACCCCGGACCTGAGCACCAGAAGGCTGTGAAGCGGACATCGACATCACCTACAACGGTAACGACAACAACACCTATAACGGTAACGACAACAACATCATCGGCTACACAAATGCAGATTGGGCTTCAAACCCTGACGACCGTAAGTCCATCTCTGGACATGTGTTCCTCATGAATGGTGGGGCCATCAGCTTGTGCAGCAAGCGGCACATGGTTATGGCCACCTCAAGCACGGAAACTGAGTACGTCTCTCTTAGCTTTTGAGCCAAGGAAGCAGTTTGGCTTCAACGTCTTATGGCAGAGATGAGTGGGAGTCCAGCAGTTCCAGTTCCTTTGCGCATCGACAACCAGAGCGCAATCGCACTCGCCAAGAATCCTGAGCACCATGCACGCACCAAGCACATTGACATTGCATATCACTTCATCAGGCATATGGTGCAGGAGGGTGCTATCAAGTTGGAGTTTACTCCAACCAGCAAGCAGGTCGCTGATTTCTGTACCAAGCCAGTGACCCGTGAGAAGCAGCAGTTCTACATGAAGGCATGTGGACTCAGCCCACTCTGACTACGGCAAAGAAGGAGATTGTTGGAAAAAGGAGCCATCTCGCTCAGTTTCAGGTCCAAAGGAGCAGGTTCCAGGAAAGTACCAGATGCCTGCTCCGATCGTCAATCCAACTTCATCGTTGGAAAGATCAGGTGGCAAACTGTCTACGGTCCAAGTTGGAGGCCGATCCAACGGTCGGATTGGGATATATGAATTTTCGTAGTTTCCGGGGTCATCGATCGTCGATATCCGGGTGACCATGGGCGATGGCTCCATGCCTTAGCCTGAGAAA
This sequence comes from Penium margaritaceum, assembly GCA_023375785.1. Taxonomy (NCBI): domain Eukaryota; kingdom Viridiplantae; phylum Streptophyta; class Zygnematophyceae; order Desmidiales; family Peniaceae; genus Penium; species Penium margaritaceum. The sequence goes on from SZWC01003765.1 coordinate 147,174, forward strand.
AGAAAAAGGCAAGAGGTCTAGGGTCAAGACCTGATGGGAGAAGTATCCAAAAAGGTCCTTGGTCTTAGGATTGCCTTGTCAGAGTGTGCTGACTAGGATAAAAGTACCTCTCCTTACTTTTTAGGTAAGGTGAGATCCTTGTGTGCTAGCCATGGACACATGGCGATTCTCCATGGGTTTGTGGGTTATGTGACCACTAGGAGTGTGCCATGAGAGTATTCTCTAGCTCTCTAGGTCGTGTGTGAGTAGTCAGCCCGATTGCTAGGCTGATTTCCTCCCTTGTGTGAGATTTTGGACTCTAGTGTGTGAGCCTTAGCCTCCATAGCTAAGTGGTGTGGCTTGTGAGAGGGCTGATTTGCCCAAGCTCTAGCTCTATATGTACTCCATCATTTTGAGTGATTGAACAACCATTCTTCAGCACAAGTGATGTCCTTCCAATCACACATGCTCGCTGCTCCAAGGCTCCCTCGCTCCTCTTAATCCAACATGTACAAGGCGAGGCTGGTCGCCAAGGGCTACTCGTAGCAGGAAGGCATTGACTACACAAAAATCTTTGTCCCTGTTGGAAAGTTTACCCATGCATGTACGCTCCTTTCCTTTGCGGCAGCAGAGGACTTTGAGGTCCATCACATTGACGTCAAGATGGCGTTCCTGAACGGTGACCTGGAGGAGGAGATTTACATGGAGCAGCCAGAGGGGTTCGTCATGGATGGCCAGGAGCACCTGGATTGCAAGCTGCAGAAGTCGCTGTATGCCCTCAAGCAAGCGTCGCGTGCTTGGAACCAGAAATTGAATGCAGCATTGTAGTGCATGGGCTTTGAGCGCAGCGAGTGTGACTACAGCATCTATCGCTGACAGCATGGTCATGAGGTGCTCATTATCATCTTGTATTTGGATGACATGCTCCTCCTTTCAAACAGCATCTCTGCCTTGCAGGAGTTCAAGGAGGCCATGCAAGAACGCTTTCAGATGTGTGATCTCGGAGAGGCATCATACTTCCTCGGTATTCAGATCACGCGTGACCGCAAATCACGCTCTCTCTTGCTGTAGGAGAGCCGCTACATCAAGGATGTCTTGTAGCAGTTCGGCATGGCAGAGGCCAAACTGATTAGCACGCCGCTAGAGACGCGGCAGTACCTTGTGAGCTTTTGTGAACAAGCGGATTTCGCTGAGCGGCAGAAGTACCAAAGCGCCGTCTACAGCCTCATGTACCTGATGGTTGCAACCAGGCCGGACCTCGCCCAAGCTATTATTACTGTGAGCGAATACATGCCAAATCGTAGGCCAGAGAACCTGAAAGCAGTGAAGCGGATCTTCCCCTACCTTGCTGGAACCATTAATATCTGCATCACCTACAACGGCAACGACAATAACATCATCGGCTACACAAACGCAGATTGGGCTTCAAACCCTGAGGACCATAAGTCCATCTCTGGACTTGTGTTACTCATGAATGTTGGAGCCATCAGCTGGTGTAGCAAGCGGCAGGTGGTCGTGGCCACCTCAACCACGGGAGCTGAGTATGTCTCTCTCAGCTTTGGAGCCAAGGAAGCAGTTTGGCTTCAGCATCTAATGGCAGAGATGAGTGGGAGTACAGCCTTTCCAGTTCCTGTGCGCGTCGATAACTAGAGCGCAATCACAATCGCCAAGAATCCTGAGCACCATGGATGTACCAAGCACATTGACATCGCATATCACTTCATCAGGCATATGGTGCAGGAGGGTGCTATCAAACTGGAGTTTACTCCAACCAGCAAGCAAGTCACTGATTTCTGCACCAACTCAGTGACCCATGAGAAGCAGCAGTTTTGCCTGAAGGCATGTGGACTTTGCCTACAGTGACTGCGGCAAAGTGGGAGATTGTTGGAAAAGGAGCCATTCGGCTGAGTTTCAGGTCCACAAGAGGAAGTTCTAGGAAAGTAGCAGATGCCTGCATCAATCATGAATCGGACTTCCACTTTGGAAAGATCAGGTGGCAACACGTTTACGGTCCAAGTTTGAGGCCGATCGAACAGTCGGATTGGGAGATATGAATTTTTTAAGTTTTCGGGGTCATCAACCGTCGATATCCATGTGACCATGGGCCATGGCTCCATGCCTTAGCCTAAGAAAAGAAAAAGGCAAGAGATCCTAGGGCAAGGTCTCATGGGAGAAATATCCAAAAGGTCCTAGATTCTTGGGTCGCCTTGTCAGAGTGTGTAGACTAGGAAAAAGGTACCTCTGGTTTCTTTTTTTGTGAGGTGAGATGCTGGTGTGCTAGCCATGGACACATGGCGATTCTCCATGGGATTGTGGTTTATGTGACCACTAGGAGTGTGCCAGGAGAGCATTTTCTAGCTCTTTAGGTCGTGTGTGAGTGGTCAGTCTGATTACTAGGCTGATATCCTCCCTTGTGTGAGATTATGGACTCTAGTGTGTGAGCCTTAGCCTCCATGGCTAAGTGGTGTGGCTTGTGAGAGGGCTCACTTGCCCAAGCTCTTACTCTATATGTACTCCATCATTTTGAGTGATTCAACAACCATTCTTCAGCACAAGTGATGCCCTTCCAATCAGACATGCTTGCTGCTCCAAGGCTCCCTTTCTCCTCCAAATCCAACATTTGGTATCAAAGCCAAGTTCTGCCACTTTCAACCAGCATAGGCCGTCACTTTGAGAGTGACGGGTTGGGGTGAAACCTTCACTAGATTTAAGGATCAACCACTGGATATTCAAGTTCAAGACAAAAGCTTTCCAACAAGCCCTGGATTGCAAAGATCCAACAATCGGATTGAGATCTTTACTCAAAATTGTTGGAAAGGGAGCCATCCGGCTCAATTTCAGGTCCACAGGAGCAAGTTCCAGGAAAGTACCAGATGCCTGCTCCGATTGCCAATCCGACTTCACCATTGGAAAGATCATGTGGCAAAATGTCTACGGTCCAGGTTTGAGGCCGATCCAACGGTCGGATTGGGAGATATGAATTTTCGAAGTTTCGGGGGTCATGGACCGTCGATGTCTGGGTGGGCATGGGTGATGGCTCCATGCCTTAGCCTGAGAAAAGAAAAAGGCAAGAGGTCCAGGGTCAAGACCTGATGGGAGAAATATCCAAAAAGGTCCTTGGTCTTAGGATTGCCTTGTCAGAGTGTGCTGACTAGGATAAAGGTACCTCTCCTTACTTTTTAGGTGAGGTGAGATCCTTGTGTGCTAGCCATGGACACATGGCGATTCTCCATGGGTTTGTGGGTTATGTGACCACTAGGAGTGTGCCATGAGAGCATTCTCTAGCTCTCTAGGT